>RBNI01002845.1:0-17344 GCA_003990745.1 Jimgerdemannia flammicorona
CTAACACCATCGCCACCCTCCCACCACTCTACTCACAGATCTTTACCACCAAACCACAATGTTGGTCCCCCTGAGGACCCCAACCCACCCACTATCCAGTCAGCAGATCCTCCAACAGCTCCTCCCATCTTAATACCTTCTCTCGCAGCTCCAACCACTGCCCCTCCTCAAAAACAAAAAGCCAATGACTTGCCATTCCCACCCATATTGCTAGTACCTACCCTACAGTGAGCCAACTATCACCCACCCCTCCCACAAGCCGAGATCTCAAGTCCTCCCAGCAACCCCCCTCCCCCACCACCCTACACCCTATACCCAATCTATCCCCTATTGTAGCCCAAAATTTCCCCAAAACCTCACACTCTCCCAGCCAATGTTCTGGCATCTATACATAACCCCCAGCTTACCCAACATCTGTAAGTGCACAACCTCCAAGCCACAGAAATCACACATCACCCTCTGAACAAGTCACCGAAATTACATGCGATCTCCAAACAAATCTGGAAATCACCTGCAAGATCACAAAGCTAAGTCAAACAGAAGTTACAGTGCATAAAGCTGAGTCAATATGAAGTCACGGAATACAAGATTCACACAAATGGGATCTTACCAATCAAGAACAAATACATATATACCGAGCCCCAAGACACATCGAAATAGAGAACCAAAACAAACAACAACCACAACTTCCAAACACACAAACATGACCACTGAGATCTACAACCGCATCTGTGCTGATATTTGGAATGTCATTGTCAACCAAGCCACACTCCCTCTACCCCTCATGAATATCTATAGCCAAGCACCCCTCTACTTCATGGAAGCCCAATGGAATGCCCTGAACATGCTTAACGAGGCTTACTAGATTAGACAAATCTTAAGCTACTACCAGATCAGCCGCCTCCTGGAAGACATGGTCGAACACCACCATGACACAGACATTACCCAGATGTCTCAACACCAGAAGCTCATCACCGACAAACACCGAGAACTCTTCTATGAGTACAGCACCTTTATTCTCCACCTCTGAGTTACTACCAGTGAAATGGTTGCTACTCTATTCTATGGCCAAATTGACGACATGATACAAGAACTCAACCATAAGTATCTCGAATATGTTGAAACCACAGACAGAACCTTCCTACACCCCGATGACCACATCCTGCGAATGTCTCAAGTTGGATACACCATAAAGGACATCTATGATATAATCAACTTCGACGAAGACAAAGCAGAAGACAATGATCCTTCTGACGCTGACATGACCTCAAGCCAAGGATCTCTACCAACCCTGATCACACTGCCAACCTTGCCAATGAACTTACAACAGTTTATAACTATATATGAGACTTATTGGGACAATGACCACTGGCACAAATACCAACCTGCATTCACTCCCGATTACTTCAACTATAATGAAGAGACCGGAGAACACAACCTGTACCTTCAAACAACCCTCGAAGTCAAACCAACCACTCCACCACCTGAGTATGAGTGACATGAATCACAGCCACCAGCTTACTACAACCCCGTGACTCATAGTGCTGTAATCTATAGAAGGTACGTAGACAGTGAATCTGATGAAAGTGAAAATGATGCACCACTTCTTCACTCACCAACACCTTATCTAGCATATGAGACAGACGATACTATCCTGTGGGATGGAGATGAAGTTCCAATGTATTACTACCTCAGCGAATAAGAAGAAGTAATCTGCAAACCACTTTTCCTAGACGACTACTTCATTAGAGATGAAGCAATTGATGGTGATGTCATCGAAGACTATCCAGACAGTGCCTAAAACCATAAATAGATTAGCAGTCATAGTATAGTTAGATTAACCTTGTACGACGTGACTGTGAACTAACTCAGCAGTCAGACGATCTCTTGATATATCAGATCACACTTGTACTATATGACTATATTCTGACTTAGCAAAGCACTTAGTGCTACATCCATATCTAGCATAGTTCAGATAGCCCCTCACTAGTATAAATACCCCCTCCCCCAGACCTCAGAATCTCAGACCTGAATAATCCAAACACAACTCCTGAATACTTCCTCACAATATCCCCTTACACAACTACTCCTAGTATAGCAATATTATGAATAGCGAATAAATCTATTTGATAACCCACAAACCACTCTTAAGTAAATCCGCTCTCCATTAGGTCCTACTCCTAACCCCATCATGAAATTTCCTAATTGGGTATTGTCTGCAGCAATATGCCAATTCAACTAAGCTGGCCTTAGTTTCTTAAACTTTCTGAAATATGGAAAATCCTGAACATCCAGAACTAGTCCGAAAAAGAACTTTGGTTGAGATGTCAACCTGATCTTAAAATCAATAAGCATAGAGGACATACTTCATATGAAATTGATCTTGACCATAAGAAAACGGTCTTCCAGAATATCCAGAACTTCCAGAAAATCCTTCCAGAACTATGTAACAGTTACCCTAAAAAGCAACCCTCTTACAACTTGGTAGTAGCAGTTTACAATCCAATTCTGCTTCAAGATGCTTCCTCACCCCACTACAACCCTTCTGCGAATTCCTACAAGTTGGTATAGAGCCCAACCTCTGAACTGGAATTTATTCTGAACTATCTGACAATCTGGAGAGAATTGAATCTGATGTATAAGGACAATTTGACCTCCACACCTGCAACAAGTGGGACAAACTTCATTCAAAGAAAGAAGTACTCTGATTAAACCAGCAAATAGGTGAAATCCTATTCACCGAACTCCTTGCCCTACACCCAGCAAGTCAAGACGAAGAAGGTCTTATAGAAGCCTTCTTTACTCTTCTCAACAAGAGTTTTGTCAGCTCCACAAATCCGAGCGACCTAGGACAACCAGCAGCAGTCTTTCTAGCCTTAGTTCCTCACAAAGCCTAAGCCTCTGTAGCCAAGTGGCTCAACTCTACCGACTTTCACCATACCAGGACCAAGATCGCATTATACTATCAATTCCAGAACAGCAAGGTCTATCATATTCTTAAGGAAGAAGCAAGAGAAACCCTTCACCAACTACCCGATCCAGAACCTGAAGCAGGCCCTGCTACAACCCTACCTAAATCTGAAACCAATACCGAACCAGAACTTGACTTTGAATTAAGTCCATCTGAAATCAGATATATAACTAATTCTGTCTACTTTGATGCCGAACAAACCCAAGTACATGGGGACTAAACCAAAGAGGGGGAGGAGTATCTCAGTGAATTCGATCCCGGATATACTGCTGAAGAAGATGAACCTCCATCAGGACAGAACACACCTACACAGCAACAGACAGCTATCTATCAAGCCCTTACTCCAGACCTACAACTATTACTCCAGTAACTTACACAGACCCAAAGAACCCCATCACACTCTGCACCAGTACCTCAAGTAGTCCTAGTAACACTACTACCAGCAGTCCAACTGCCTCTAGTAAACAACATGGCAAACTAACAAATTCTAGACCTTACAGCTCAGGTAGCCATAATGGCAGCAACCATTACTGCCTTAGCCGAACAGACCTGACCTACAAAAAATCTGAGTCTACCTACCTTCAATGGTACTGCACAAGAAGTCCAAAGCTTTATCAGTGTAGTTGATACCAACTTTGAAGCCAACCAATAGACCAATGAATGAGTCACTGACTGCGTTCTGACAAACAATCAAGACCACACTCTGGAACAACTCTTCGCTACCACTACAGCCTATGTCTGCCGAGTTGTTACATTCTTCCGAGGACCTGCCAAAGAATGGTGGCGAACCCTTCCTGAAAAACCCCTCACATGGGACACCTGACCTGCAGTAGTTGCTCAGAATGTAGCAAATAATGCCCCAAGATATGGAGCCCATCCTGCAGTCCCTGGACTTAAACAACTCATGATTGCTCAATATCGCAGCAAAACCATAATCGCTGAATCCCGAGTAAAACTCCGCAATCTCAAATTTGATGTATATGGCAAAGAGGAATTCGAAACCTTCTGTATGAAACTCAAATCACTCCTGAACACTATTGACTTAGGATATATTGCCAATAATGAAGCACGAAATAGTACAAGAGCAGATTATTTATTCGATGCCCTGCCTGAATGGCTTACTAGAAAAATCTGAGAACAAGGACACCCAGTTAGTTGTGATTACCAATAATGGTGCCTGGTAAGAATCAAGACAATGGTCAAGCGAATCTTAACAGCTGGACCAATTCTGCCCTGAAGACAATTCAACAACAAGGAAAAGACTTGGACCAAGAAAGAAGAACCCAAGCACGAAGCATTCAGAGCTCCCTCAATATCCACTTCGTGAATACTCAGAAATCATGAACCCACCCAGCTGAGTACCTTCAAGAAACTCACTGAAGGCAAAAGGAATAAACTTAGAAGAAGCAGAGCATGCTTCTATTGCTGAAAGACAGGACACATGGCCAGTGCCTGCCCTAACTGAAAATCCTGAACAGCAACATGAGCAACTGTTACCACTCTACACCATCTCAACAACCTGACCACCAGAACCCTAGACTTTGTCAAGTTAAGACAAACTGCCAAAGCCCCAACCAAAGAATGTCAAAAAGCAGCTGGATATGACCTGTATACAGCCGAAGAAGCCACAGTCTCCAACCGAGAAGTCAAGCAAGTCTATACAGGAATCAGTATCCAAATTCCTGAAGGACATATTGGAAGAATATGCTGTCGCAGTAGCCTAGCATTGAAAGGACTCTCAGTAGAAGGAGGAGTCATTGACGAAGATTACACAGGTGAAATTATTGTTCTAATCTGAAACCACAGTTGGACACCCTTCAAGATTCCCATTGGATTCTGTATTGCCCAGATCCTATTTGAAAAAATTGAGTCAACCCTGACAGTCAAGGAAGTCCCTGAACTACTGCCCACTATCCAAGGATCCAAAGGATTTGGTTCATCAAACAAGGCCCCAGTCCAATCTACCATGAACAAGGAAGAACAATTCTACAAAAAAATTGAAGACGGATATGTACCAGGTGGCTGATGCCCCCATGGCATTAGAATGTACTCTTCCCGAATGATTGATGATTGCTTCTCTTATGTCAACGAACTGGCTCAAAGAAGAACCAACAGAAGGAAAGCTCCTACAACTGAAATCACTACCATTGGATCAGACAAACTGCTTACACTTAAAGCTTTTGTCAATCGAGCACCTGTCAAGATTATGATAGACAGTGGTGCCTCGGACAACTTCATCAATGAAGAAACAGCCAACAGACTCAAGGTCTTCACCTCTCCAGTACAACAAACTCAAGCAGTTGCCATAGCTGATGGAACCTCACATGTCATCAGCAAGGAAGTCTGCAATCTACTCTTCTGAATCAGTGACTATCGAGTATATGTTACCCTCCAGATCGTATCACTCCCTGACAATGAAATCATCCTTGGAACTCCATAGTTAAAATAAGAGAACCCCATGATCAATTGGGTAAACCATTCTCTGACTATCAAGAAAGGTCACCACAACTTCAAACTACAAGGTGAAAAGGACCCACTCAACTCTAGTGACCCTGGACCAAAGATTACCCACATCAACAAGCTACAACTTAAGAAATTGGCCAAGAAATGCCCTCTCTTTGCTATCTCCATCCGTCCATCCAAAGGAGAACCTGAGAACTCTGAAAAAGACTTTTCCAAAATTGACAGCCATGTCAGACCACTACTCCAGAAATTCCAAGACATATTTCCAAAGAAGCTTCCAAAAGGCCTACCTCCTAAACGAGCAGTAGACCATGTCATCAAGACTATTCCAGATACCAAGCCAGCCTTCAAGTCAATCTACCACATGTCTCTAAGAGAAATTGATGCACTCAAGAAAGAAATTGATGAACTTCTGGAACAAGGATTCATCAGACCCAGTGTATCACCTTATGGTGTACCAGTCCTCTTTGTTGTCAAGAAAGGAGGAGACCTGAGAATGTGCATTGATTACTGTGATCTCAATGAACAGACCATCAAGAACTGTTGCCCACTACCCAGAATCGATGAAATATTCAATAGACTTACCAACCCACAATTCATGAGCTCTTTTGACCTGAGAAATGGTTACTGGCAAATTGCTATGAAAGAAGAAGACATCTACAAAACTGCCTTCCAAACTCACTATGGACATTTCAAATTTCTGGTTATGCCCTTTGGCTTAACTAATACTCCTGCAACCTTCCAGATACTGATGAATACTATTCTGCATCTATATCTGGACAAATTTGTTATTGTCTATATTGATGACATCTTAGTCTTCAGCAAAACCCTGGAGGAACATCTCGAACACCTTGAACTAGTACTACTGAAACTCTGAGAAAACAGACTCTTCACAAAACTCAGCAAGTGTGAATTTCTTCTGAAAGAAATTCAGTTCCTTGGACACATTGTCATATCAAATAGAATCAAAGTGGACCCCAGCAAAATCTCTGTAATCAAGGATTGGCCCAGACCTAAGAAGCTGAAAGACCTCCAGTCATTTCTAGGATTAGCAAACTATTACAGGTGATTTGTTGCCAACTTTGCCAAAATCGCTACTGCTCTTACTCAAATGACCAAGCATAACAAGAAAGGAGAACAGCCCTGGACCATGAAATAAGAGAAAGACTTCAACAATCTTGCGAATTGGAGACCTGAATATGATATAGCCTTTCAAGCATTGAAAGATACCCTGATAACCACTCCAGTACTTCAAGTGACAAACCCTGCCCTACCATATGAAGTTACTACTGATGCCTCTGACCTAGCCCTTAGAGCAGTACTTATGCAAGAAGGACACCCTGTAGCCTATCACTCCTGCAAGTTCAATGATGCTGAAATTAACTATACAACTCATGAGAAGGAAATGTTAGCCATCGTAGACACTCTGATCAAATGGTGACCATACCTAAAAGGAGCACACTTCACCATATTGACTGACCACAAGTCATTAGTCAACATCAAGACCCAGGCTACTCTTTCTCGAAAGCAAGCCAGATAGATGAAAGTCCTCACCAACTTTGACTATGAAATCCAGTACCACCCTAGTAAGGAAAAAATTGTTGCCGATGTAATCTCCAGACCACCTATTGAAGAAGTTATCCAAACTCTCACCTTGGTTACCAACTCCATCATGGAACAAATCATCACAGCATGTGCTGATGATAAGGAAGCTCAAGTACTCCGAGAAATCCTGAACAGTGATGATGCTGACAAACATATCTGGTATAATCAATACCAACTCAAGGACAATGCTATCTACTACAAGGACAGATTGTATGTTCCAAACAACCGAGACCTCCAAAGGACTATCCTATTCGAATGTCATGATGCCCCTATAGCTGGACACTTAGGATTTGATAAATACTACGAAGTTATCTCCCGAAACTTCTATTGGCCCGCATGGTAGATCAGCTCAAAACCTACATCACTTCCTGTGATGCCTGCCAACAGAACAAGTCCTCAACACTAGCAAAACCTGGTCTACTCCACCCTATCCCAGTACCATCCACTAATTGGGAATAAGTCTCTATGGACTTCATTGTACAGCTACCCCGAACCAAGAATGAGAAAGATGCAATTGTTGTTTTTGTGGACTATCTCAGCAAACAAGCTCACTTTGTGCCAACCACCATCACTGCAACAGCACCAGACATAGCCACACTCTTGTTTGACAATATCTTCCACTATCATGGTCTCCCTAAGATTATTGTTAGTGACCGAGACCCGAAATTCACCAGCCATTTTTGGAAAGCCCTCCACATGCACCTTGGAACAAAACTTGCACTATCTACAGCCTTTCACTCTGAAACTGATGACCAAACTGAAAGAATGAACCGAACTCTAGAATAAATGCTAAGAAACTATGTTTCCTACAGACAAGATGATTGGCATGAATACCTCACTGCAGTCGAGTTTGCCTATAACAACAGCAAGCAAGCCTCTCTTGGAATGACCCCATTCTTCGCCAACACTGGACAAAACCCAAACACTCCTCTGACACTTATCCAAACCACTGAAGAACCCTCTACAGTCAAAGCTGTTGAAGAATTCTTACTCTGAATACGCAATCTAAGCCAGATCGCAATTGAGAATTTATCACGAGCTCAAGAACAATAGTCACAGTATGTTAACCAACATTGCCGAGAAGAAACCTTTGATATTGGAGAAAAAGTTCTATTAGACATCTGAGGATACCGAGTTAACAACCTCAAGCACAGACTATCTACAAAACTGAACAGCAAGTTTATTGGACCATTTGAAGTCATTTCACAAGTCTCTCCGACCTCCTACAAATTGGTGCTACTGGATACCATTAAGATTCATCCAGTCTTCAATGTCCAATGTCTCAAGCAATACAATGACAATGATGATGAGCTATTCCTGAACCGTATTACAAAATCACCTGCACCCATCAATATTAATGACCAGGAAGAATATGAAGTTGAATAAATCCTCAACAGACATGGCCACAAGAACTACCCTGAGTATCTCATTAAATAGAAAGGTTATCTGATCCATGATGTAACATGGGAACCCAAGACCAATCTCCAGAATGCTACCGATTTAATTCAGGAATATGATTCCTTGAACAACTAAAATCTGAACACTCCTGCACCTATCAGTTTATACTATATATTATATCCTCCTGAACATTATAATTATCATGAACCTAATTAAGAACTCAGTAAAAATAAAAGAATACTGCCTATTCTCCCTATACTACTGGTGGGAAACGAGGTGTAGACATTTAAGAAGATTCCTTAGAGGAAATTCTCCAGTAGTGAATGGCATCAGAATCACCTCCGGCACATGGCATTGAACACATGACCCTTTAATGTGTGAATCCAATGCATTAGGCAACTGTACTATGAGTATGCCACTTTCTAAAAAAATGGACTTTATCAGACTTTTGACCTCTCAAATGGTATAACAATACTAAAACAAAATTAGAAGGCCCCGACGAGGACGTTGAAAGCTAAGAAGGGGAGAGTTATAAGCATACAACCTCCAAGCCACAGAAATCACACATCACCCTCTGAACAAGCCACCGAAATCACATGCAATCTCTGAACAAATCTGGAAATCATCTGCAAGATCATAAAGCTGAGTCAAACAGAAGTCACAGTGCACAAAGCTGAGTCAATACAAAGTCATGGAACACAAGATTCACACAAACAGGATCTTACCAATCAAGAACAAATGCATATATACCAAGCCCTGAGACATGTCGAAATAGAGAACCAAAATAAACAACAACCACAACTTCCAAACACACAAACATGACCACCGAGATCTACAACCACATCCACACTGACATTTGGAATGCTATTGTTAACTGAGCTACACCCCCTCTACCCCTCATGAATATCTATAGCCAAGCACCCCTCTACTTCATGGAAGCTCAATGGAATGCCCTGAACATGCTTAACAAGGCCCACTAGATTGGATAAATCTCAAGCTACTACCAGATCGGCCGCCTCCTGGAAGACATGGTTGAATACCACCATGATACAGACATTACTCAGATGTCTCAACACTAGAAGCTCATCGCCTGCAAACACTGAGAACTCTTCTATGAGTACAGCACTTTTATTCTCCACCTCTGAGTTACTACTAGCGAAATGGTTGCTACTCTGTCTTATGGCCAAATCAACGACATGATACAAGAACTCAACCACAAGTATCTCGAATATGTTGAAACCACAGACAGAACCTTCCCATACCCCGATGACCACATCCTGCGAATGCCTCAAGTTAGATATGCCATGAAGGACATCTACAATATAATCAACTTCGATGAAGACGAAGCAGAAGACAATAATCCTTCCGACACCGACATGACCTCAAGCCAAGGATCTCTACCAACCCTGATCACACCGCCAACCTTGTCGATGAACTTACAACAGTTCATAACTACATATGAGACTTATTGGGACAATGACCACTAGCATGAATACCAACCTGCATTCACTTCTGATTACTTCAACTACAATGAAGAGACTGGAGAACACAACCTGTACCTTCAAACAACCCTTAAAGTCGAACCAACCACTCCATCACCCAAGTACAAGCAACATGAACCACAGCCGCCAGCTTACTACAACCCTGTAACTCATAGTACTATAACCTATAGAAGGTATGCAGACAGTGAATCTAATGAAAGCAAAAATGATATACCACTTCTTTGCCCACCAACACCTTATCCAGTATATGAGACAGATGATGCTATCCTGTGGGATGGAGATGAAGTTCCAATGTATTACTACCTCAGTGAACAAGGAGAAGTAATCCACAAACCACTTTTCCTAGATGACTACTTCATTAGAGATGAAGCAATTGATGGTGATGTCATTGAAGACTATCCAGACAGTACCTAAAACCATAAATAGATTAGCAGTCATAGTATAGTTAGATTAGCCTTGTACGATGTGACTGTGAACTGACTCAGCAGTCAGATGATCTCTTGACATGTCAGATCACACTTGTACTACATGACTGCATTCCGACTCAGCAAAGCACTTAGTGCTACATCTATATCTAGCATAGTCCAGATAGCCCCTCACTAGTATAAATACCCCCTCCCCCAGACCTCAGAATCTCAGACCTGAACAATCTGAACACAACTTCTGAATACTTCCCCACAATATCCCCTTACATAACTACTCCTAGTATAGCAATATCATGAATAGCAAATAAATCTATTTGATAACCCACAAACCACTCTTAAGTAAATCCACTCTCCATTAGGTCCTACTCCTAACCCCATCACGAAATTTTCTAATTGGATATTGTCTGCAGCAATATGCCAATTCAACTAAGCTGGCCTTAGTTTCTTGAACTTCCTGAAATATGGAAAATCCTGAACATTCAGAACTAGTCCGAAAAAGGACTTTGGTTGAGACATCAACCCGATCTTGAAATCAATAAGTGTAGAGGATGTACTCCATACAAAATTGATCTTGACTATAAGAAAACGGTCTTCCAGAATATCCAGAACTTCCAGAAAACCCTTCCAGAACTACATAATGGTTACCCTAAAAAGCAACCCTCTTACAACATCGTAACACTCCTCACAGTCAAATTGTTCACCATCTACCAAATGTCTCATATAGAAATTCAGCATGACATTCCTCCATAACATTCTCCACCATACCACCCAGAACTTGGGGGGAAGCCACCTCCATACCTCAGCATTCCAAGACCAGATACCAGCCTAGTCCCACTTCTCACTGATCCTTGCTGCCTGCCAGCCACTTGGCCAAAGGTCCTGGCCAGACCCCTGCTAACACTCTACTCTCTCCCCGATATCGAACATAGCAAGTGGAGTACCCCCCAGGAGCAATCTATCCCAATGCCACATATTAGGCCCCCATACCTCCTCTCCCTCATTACCTTGCCAGTGCAGGCCAATTTGGTGTGCTCCATCAGCTACGCCCCACCAAAAGTCCTTGAACTGCAGCTGCCTAGTACCATTTAGCCCCACCAAAGAGAGCAGATCTCCGGAAGACCCCCAAGGGGACAAGTGCATCTCCCATACCTTCTGCAACAAAGGTACCCAACCACCACTCTACAGTTCCATAGCTCTCTTCAACCATCAGGCTCGCAAGTAGTGCAGCCTCTTAGGAAAGTCCACCAGTCCAAGACCCCCCCTTACTACTGGCCTCACAAGAGTATCCCAACTGACCTGGGACCTCCTCCCCACCCAGATCTAATCTCTAGCCACCTTTGTCAGCTTCTTCACTACCCACACTGGGAAGTCAAGATGATATGCCACATACCATAGCTTGGGGAACCAATATACATTCAGAATTGACACCCACCCTGCTAGAGAGATATGGTGGCCTCCCCACCCATGAAGGGTCTCTCTCCAAATGTTCACCCTACTCTCCCACCACGCTTGCGGCAAGACAGAGCTATACACAGAGAGGAAGATTCCCAGATACCTCACTACCTCACCAGTAGGAACAATTGTTCCAATGATATCTCCGCCCACTAGCCCATTCCCTTGCACCATTGTCTCACACTTATGCCAGTTGAGCTTTGCCCCTGAGTGGGCCTCATACCATTCCACAGTCTCCTGAAGTGTCTCGACATCCACCACAGACCCAAGTCCAACCACCATATTATCAGCAAAGGCCCCCACCTTCCACACTATACCATAAATAGAGAGCCCCGCCACCTTCTAGTGAATCCTATCCATCAATGGCTCCAGTGAAAGGGCATAAAGAATAGGGGACAGAGGGTCCCTCTGAGGAACTCCTCTTCCCAAGGAAAATGTCCTCCCATGGTGACCATTACATATCAAAGCTATCTGACTGCTCTCCAGCAGACTTAATATAGAGGCCCTAAACCTTGGAGGAACCCCAATTCAGTCCAGTACCTTGCCCAGCTACACCCGCCATACTTGATCGTAGGCCTTCTCCTGGTCCAAAAAGACCAACCTTCCATCCAAGCCACAAGCCCGGGCTCCTTCAATAACACCATGAACCACACAGTCCCATCTCTTATAAGTCTGCCCCCAACAAAGCCCCGCTGCTCCTTCCCCAGCACCTGTTGGGCAACCTTCTGCAGCCTTGTGACAATCACCTTAGTCACCATCTTCCTGTCCATATCCAGAAGCATGATCAACCTCCAATTCTTCCAGTCTTCCCTCCTCTCCTTGTCCTTGTACAATAAGGCCACCAGGCTAAGATCCTGCTCTCCAACCCACTCACCACTCTGAAGGACATGGTCACAGAGAGCAGCCATCTCACCCAACACTCCAGGGACATTTACCATCTTCTTTCAGAAATCCCATGGCAGTCCATCCTCCCCTAGTGCCATCCCAAGTTTAGTTGCCACCAGGACACTCCGGATCTCTTCTCCCTGCACCGGTAAGATCAAGTCACCCAGTCCAGCTACTTGCAGAGGCCTCCACTCTTCTAGTGTGTCTGCAATCTCTGCTTCATCAACACCCCCTTCTCTCTCACTCCACAAGCCCTGCCATCTCTCCTTCAACTCTCCTAAGATTTGTTGCATGCCATGTAACATATCCCTGTCAACATCCAGGACCCCATCCCACCAATGTCATACTCTTCTAGCTTTGAGAAGTCTTGATAAGTACCTAGAAGGCTGCTCACCCTCCTCAAGCCCCTGCCATCATAGCCTTGTAGCCATGCTTTGCATATGAGTCTCCTCCTCTTCCCTCAACACCTGCTGTAGTTCTACTATCTCCAGTTTCGCCCTCTCGATCCTCCAATCCTCCACCCCAACAACAGTGAGCAAATCCACCCAATCCATTTGTAGTCTCTTCAACCTGCTGGAAGTATACCTCATGCACCTCCTCTTCTGCCTCCCGGTCTCTCTACCAGCCCCTCTCCAATAAACTCTTGCAGCCTCTTTCAATCTCATCCAGCAGACAGCTACCAGCAAACCCTTGCACCCCCAATTAAAAACCTTTGCCTGAATGTCCTCTACCCACAATTCCCACAACCCCTTCTTAGCCAGCAGGGAGGAGTTAAGGCGCCAATATCTGGGTCCATCTCCACTCCCCCCAAACTGTCCCTGTCCCAACAGTCCCCAGTGATCAGACCATAGGCACCACTCCACTTCCAATGCCCTCTAAACATCTGAACCCCAACACTCCACTGTCAGAATCCAGTCAATCCTTATGCCCAAGCCATTCACCCAATGCATGTAGACCCTGGCATCACCCTACCTAGTTCTGCCCATATCCCTCAAGGAGCTCAATGTCTCCACCTCCTCCCATGCATCCAAACCTCCACTTCTACCCCCAGCACTCCTCCCTCCATCAGTCCTGTCCAGACACTGGTCCCGAACCATATTAAAGTCCCCACTGAGCACATCAACCCCTTCCTCCAAGAGAATACCCTCCTCCAGCAGCCCCCTAATCCATGCAGTCCTCTCACCCCTATCTGCAGGGCAGTAGCAAGAGCCCACCTTCACTGATTCCCACCCTGGCTGATGCCAATCTCTCCAGACCAAGCGATCACCCCAGCTCCTGATATCCCCCAAGTCACCTCTCTCCTTCCTCACCAAAATCACTACTTTTCTAAACCAAGTAGCAGCCTCCCTCCATTCCCTAGTCCATTCTACCTGATCATCCTCATCTTCACATCAAACATCCTGTAGTAAAAAGAGATCAGCCTCCAATCCCTTGAGCCAAGTAAAAATGTTCTTATGCCGCCCAGAGCCTCTTAACCCATTCACATTCAATGAGAAAATGTTGGTTGTACTGTTCATAGAGAATAATGATATATCATGGTCCCATCCTCTATAAGTCTGCATTCCACTCCTCCTGAACCACATCCAAGTCATGTTCAGCAGCCAGTTCCCTCTCCCCTGCTTCCTGTACTGCCAATGCTCCCAGAAGTTCTACTATTGCCCCATCTTCATGCTCCTCAAACTCCTCATGATACTCCAGACAGGCCTCCTGCCAGAGCCACAAACCATAATGCTCTGCCTAGCAGTAGGCCACCCACTTACCAGCAACCACCCTCAGCTCTACCTTCCTCACCTCCTCCACCTCATACCCCTCCTCCTCTAGGAAAATACCCAGAATCTCCACCTTCAGCGCCTCCACCATTCCATCACCATGCAAAATCCGTGCCCAATGCTCCTCAGGCATTACCCACAGGTCCACTTCTCCCAAAGCATCTGCCATGAGATTATCCATCACCTTGTGCATCCACAACAAGTTCCCCACCTTCTTTCCTCCTGGAGTCCCTGGCCACCCTACATCCAGCATTGTAGTGTCAGCACCTATACTGGCAGTCTCATCCCACTCCTCCTCAGGGACATCCACCAGCTCATCCTTGCCAACCGCCACCACCTGACTCCCTTGCCCTACATCAGGGACCCCAAAGTGCACCTGCTGGGCCCCCTGCATCCATATATCCTCCATCGTCCCTCTCTTCCCAACTGGGCCCCTCCTGATAAGTAGGGGGGGGGTGGCATCCAACTCTGGCTCCCACACTTCAAAGGTACTGTCAGCAAATGGGTTCTTGTCCAGCATCCCCCCAGTCCCTACCTCCTTTGCCTCTACCTCCTCTCCTCCTTTACCAGCCCAGACACTGGTCTTCGTACCTCCAGACTCCTCAGCTCCAACCAACATTTTCTTCACCCCTCCTGTCATACTTACCAACAGCTCCCTCTACCTCTTGCATCTCTGGGCCCACTCTCACTGCTTCTTATCCATATAGATATGCTTCCTGCCCACAACCTCCAGATGTGTTGACTCCTCATACTATTTCCAGGCCTTCGCCCTCTGCTCTACAGTACCACTCAATTTCTCCAGCACCTCCAACAAGTCCTCCTCCTCCTCCTCACTCCCTTTCACCCTCGACATCTTATAGACAATGGCCCCCTACATCAGTACTGAGGGACAGTCACTTACCTTCCCTGTGGCCTCCTTTTCTGCTAGCCGAATCTATACATCAATGTCGCCCATCCTGATCATAGTCCCCTCCCACACCTGAAAGCTGATGTCCACTATGTCTCCATACTCAATCATCACCTCCTCCACCCTCTTCCTGGTCTCCTCCTTAGTTACTATAGGCACCCCCTTCACCAGAAGCTGCACCACCCTGGGGTCTCACCACAAGCACTGCACCATGGAGACCACCACCTCCCCAACTATGACTCCAGTCTTCAGTGCCTCATCTAGTGGACCAACCTCCTCAAAGCCCACCTCGACCCCCTCCAGACTTTTCAAGAACTTCACTGAAGTTGCCCCAGCCACCTGCTTTGAAACAAGCCCCAAAACCATCCTTGCCATCACCACTAAGCCCCAGAAGTATAGGGTCACTGCAAACTCTGAGATTGACTTCTTGAGTAATGGGGTCACTGCCAGCCCCATCACACCATCTGCCAGATCCCCCTTCCACATCGGGCACCCCTGCCCCTCTTGGCCATCAGCTGTCACATCTCTTTTTTTTTCCAGATTTGCTATCATGCCTCCATTAGCAGTCCCGCCACTACTCCCAGTAGTCCCTCCACTTCCCCCACCTTCCATCAGCGAAGGTCCAGCTCTCCCAGCATCCTCAGCCTTCTGCTTCCCCTTCCCTCCTGCCTGATCCCTGCAGGCTCCCATCGGCCAACCCCCAGTCCTCAGCGTGTCTGCAAAGCTCCTCTCCTGCCACCCTCCAGTCCCTCCACCAGTGCCACCTCCACTACCTGAGCTGCCCAGTCCACTCAAACCACCGAAAGACCCCATTCCCAGCCCATACCCCCTCCCAACATACTGCCAGTCGAAAGCCCCAGATTCACCCGATCTAGTATGCATGTTGGCTTGCTTGCTGCTTGACATCTTCTTAGTATCTTTCTCCAATAAACGACTAGAAAGTGTGTTGTAAAAGTGTGTATAATGTGAATTGTAGTGGAGAAAGATGTCTATGGGTCTTGATCACATTGCCATATCAGCTCTCAGTTCCAGTTGAGTATCCAAGATACCTGAAATGAGTAGTCTTGGGCCCCCTGATCCCCTCTAATGACTAGGACCCAACCTGCTAAATTGCCAAAAGAAGCTGAGAGTGATACCTACTACTTAACTATGCTGCACCAATCAAAAGGCCCTACTGAAGTAGTACTTGCCCCAACCCTAATAACTGTCCCCAGCCTAGTACCCTACTGGTTC
Source organism: Jimgerdemannia flammicorona (assembly GCA_003990745.1). NCBI lineage: Eukaryota > Fungi > Mucoromycota > Endogonomycetes > Endogonales > Endogonaceae > Jimgerdemannia > Jimgerdemannia flammicorona. Next base: position 16,611 of record RBNI01002845.1, read on the forward strand.
ACCATTATCACCCTTCTTCCTATCTGTAATAGCCATCTCCTCTCTCATCTCAACAATACCAAAAAGCAGTCACTTATACCAGAACCATACTTACCAAGAAGCTTACCAAAGCTAGAGGGCTTCACTATAGGTACCAAGGATCTGTAGGTAACCTATACTGAGCACTTGATGCCCAAGGTCGGCTGACTCCCTACATAGTCCATGATATACCAAGACAATACCTTGTTGGCAACAGCAAAAGAAAGAAGATACCACACCAAAACAAATATACTCCAGATGCAGCCAAAGATACCAGAACTACAAAAAAGTAGAGAAGACACCAATCTGATACTGATAAAGAGGCAACTCATCACTATTGCCTCTCTCTCACTATCCTGCAATAGGTATAGTAAACTAACCTGAGATAGAGGGGGTAATAATTGTAGAAAGTAGACTTGGAAGGTTATCTACCAAACTATTATAACTGGTAAGATAGTGGAGAAAGGGGCATATATCTCTTTCTTCTATTATTTCTTTATTTTCTTTATTCTTTCTTAACTCTTTTCTCTATTCTTTCTTCACTTTCTCTATTTTTTTTTTATCTTTTTATCTTTTTTTTATTCTTCACCCTCTTTATTTTTTCTGTTCTCTCTTTTATCATTATTGCTATCTAAAAGTTGAGTATAATGTCATATAAGAAAGCTTACTTATTTCAAAAGACAAACTTCTCTATAGAGATACCTTGGTTTAAATAT
>RBNI01002846.1:0-17340 GCA_003990745.1 Jimgerdemannia flammicorona
CTTCTGAATCAGCTTACTGGGAATTATACTAGTGACAGATTCTTTCTGAATTAGTAGTTTACTGTGAATAAAGATGGTATAGATTCTTCTATACCAGGCTCACTGAAAATGAATAAACAACTTAGCAGTAGATAATTCAGATAACTCAGATAACTTAGATGATATGGATAACTTAGATGCAGATTCTTGACAAGTTATATTAAAGACTGGCTTCATTTGTGCAGAGTTATATTATTAGAATAGCTCTACTGTGAAGTTGTATTAAATAGACTAACTTGTGGCAAGGTTCCTTAAGAGCTCTCTGAGAATGCAGATTTCTCTTCAAAAGGTGGCAAAGTTCTTCCTTGAACTTTGGTAGCAAATCTTCAGACTTATCTGATAAGTAAATTAAAAACAGACTTATTCTTTATATCAGAAAGTAGACTGGAGTGGAAATGGAAATAGCAAAGCTCACAATCTCCTAGCAGTGGCTGTAGAGTTCCTCTTGAAGTATAGTAGGCAGACTTGTCTTTTGCTTTGGGTTTAAATTTCAGACTGAGGTTTATTCACTCTTATCTCTGGGGTATTTTATACATTATGGTTGCTATCTAGTTACTATCTAGATAATTATAGATTTATCATTTCTGGTAATGTTTAGGTGGATCTATAGGACATAAGTATATCTATAGGACATAAGTGTATCTACAGGATATGAGTGTATCTGCCAGACACAAGTGTGTCCTCAGGATACAGATAAAAAACTCTGATTCAGCATCCTGGCTAATTATAAATGTGACATACATGAGTAACTATACTATGCTAGAAGTTTATATCATCTGGCTATATTATACTATTTGCTCATCACATTAGCCTCCACTGAAGGATAGTCTGTCTCAGACTATTTTTTAGTCATCATCTCAATAAGCATAAGCAGCTTCTGTATCTATATCTGTTCCATTATCTTCATTGTCTGTACTATAGTTACTCTATTCTAAAGGCTCTTCTTCTTTCTTAGAAAATAAGATCTCAACTTGATAAATGATACTGAGATAGGTAGGCAGGGTTATTCTTTAGAGATCATTCAGAGAGAACTGGACCTGAATTAGAGCTGAAGGAGTTTATTTGTAGATTGTGTATAATCTTTCTACAGCAGTAGTATTCCTTTTATTCAGGTCAGTGGTATTGTAGACATAGGCCAGGTCTGGAAGGAGAAGATTCTGCAATCATTCTCCAATTATATAGTAGGCCTATAGCTGGTAGATCTAGAGTAGTCTCTCAGCTAGAGTGAGGTTTTCTTAATAGACCCAAATTCTTTAGAGATATGTTTCATTAGACTCTCAGAACTGTGGCAGGGAAACTGGTAGAACTTGGAGGGAACTGAGAATAAGAGTCTGGAGACAGTTATCAATTCTCTGGTTCATAGTGTAGAGAGAGATATATCTTGAGGCAGTTGATATATACTGGTGTCCTCAGAGTTTGTCTATCTATACTTCTTAAATAGATGCTAGTTCTTCTGATATTATGTATAAGATAAGATTCTTCTTACTTGGACTTCAGTTTGATAGCAAAATTTGTTTCAATCATGCTTCTCCAAACTAGTACTTGGTCTCCAATCTTAATCTCCTGATCCTTCTACTTCTGATCATAGTACTTCTTTTGTCTTTCTTGGGCTTTGATAATCTGAGCTTGGACTTGATTATATAACTGTTCTGTCTTCTTGAGGAGGTCTCTGAGATTCTTATAGTCAGTAGTTCTAGTTTTCTTGACAAATATCATTTTGAATGATTTTTGTTTAGTAGAGATGACAGAGGTGTTCTGAATTTCCCATAGGATTTCAGATAAGCAGAGATCCCAGTTGATAGGATTAACTCAGATAAGTTCTTTCTTGATGATCTAGTTTATTCTTTCTGTTATGCCAATAGTATGGTATGGTCTATTTGAGATAGATATTATGAATTTGGACATAACTTGTGATTATGTTGTTGATGAATTCTGTGCCTCAGTCAGAGATAAGTTCTTCTGGGGGTTTATATCTGAGTGAGAGTCTTTGAAGAAGGCTTACAATGATTAAGGCATCTGTGATTTCTATTGGGAAAGCCTTAGGCCACTTAGTCAGATATTCTACAAATATAAGAATATATTTGTTTCTTCTCAGTATAACTGGTAGAGGTCCAATTATATCTACTCTCTATCTCTGAAAGATGTTGTCTGGTGGTATGATTAGTTGCAGTAGTACTTAGTGGTTCTTCTTTCCTTAGTACTTCTGACAGATGTCACATTTCTTGAGTATGTCCTGAACTTGTATTCTGAGATTGAGCCAATGTTGGTATGTTGTTCATAGCTTTTCTTCTATATTTTTCTATCCTTAGTGGACTTTCTGATATTCTTTTCAGATGAGGTCTTCTTGTGTCTCAATGGTTTGAGGAGCTTCATTCAGGGTATAGTTCCTTAGGACACCTTTCTTCTGATTCATTGGGGCTGGTGAGAAAGTACATTAACATTGTTGTGGGCTTTCTCTGCTTTATGGATGATAGTAATTTTGTAATCCTAAAGGATAAGGATCCAGTAGGCTAGGATTCTGGTGAGTTCTTTGTAATTGAATAGTTATTTAAAAGCTATATGGTCAGTTATCAAAGTGAATCTTTTTCCAATGAGATAATGCTTAAACAGAGTGACTGCCCATATAACTGTAAGGTATTCCAATTTGGTACTGCCATAGTTCATCTGCTGCTGATTGGTAGCTCAGCTTATATAAGCTATTATATAGTACTGTTAATTAGATCCTTCTTAAGCTAGAACTGCTCTCAGACTATCTTTAAAAGCATCTATATACAAGATGAATGACTTTTATAGATTGGAGCAAACAAGGATTAGTGCAGTGATTATGCAGTACTTGAGTTCCTTGAAGGCTTTCTCTTGTGATTCTGTCTATTTGTAAGGCACTCCTTTTTTGAGAAGAACTTGGATCAGGGCAACAATTTGGGCAAAGTTCTTGATAAATCTTCTATAGTAGGATACTAGTATTAGAAATAATAGTATTTCTTTTGGAGTCTTAGATACTGGCCAATTGTTAATCTTCTTAGTTTTTTTTAAGTCTGTATAGGTTCCTTCTTTCAAAATTATAAATCTAAGGAATTCAAGTTTCTGTTTCCCAAAATAGCATTTCTTAGTATTGAGTCTCAGATGGTTTTTACAGATAAGCTTGAAGAATTCTTCTAGATAGTGCAGATGTTTCTTGAAATTTGCTGAATAGATGTTGGAATCATCTATATATACAATCAAGCAGTAGTAGATCAGAGGGGTATAGACTGAATTCATCATCCTCTGGAAGATAGAAGGTATATTGCAAAGTCTAAAGAGCATTCAGAGGTATTCAACAGTTTTCCTAGAGCAAGGAAGGCTGTCTTTTGAATGTCTTTTGAGTTCATGGAGATCTCATGGAATCCTGTGAAAAGGTCCATACTGCTGAAGTATCTGATATCTTGTAACTAATCCAAGAGGTCATTGATTCTGGGCAAAGGATAGGTATTCTTTTTGATTACTGAGTTGAGTTTTCTGTAGTCTATATAGAGTCTCCATCCTCCTTTCTTTGGCACAATAAGTATAGGGCTGGCCCAAGGGCTGGTTGAGGATCAGATGACTCTATTATCCAAGAGTTCTTGAATGTATTCCTTTTTGAATGTCTTTAGATAATGGGGTATTCTATAAGGTTTCTACCAAATGGGTGTTACATTTTCTGTATTTATACTGTAGTGATATGATGGATTATATAATAGATTGCCATAGTCTATAGTAAAGATATCTTGATATTTGTTGAGGAGTTCTACTAGTTGTTGCTATTACTGGGGTGTCAATTCTTCTTCAATATTAGTAGAAGACTTCACTGTCTCCTGGGTCACAGAGGAGCCTTTTCTTTCTTCTGAGACCTTTTACTGTTTCCCAATAAGTTTAGTTTATAAACTTCTTAATGAGTTTGATTGAGAAAAGGTACCAGATGTCCTATGATGATTCCTTTTGATAGGATGATGGTCTCCCAACTTTGGTTGATTGCTCAGAAGTATACTGGGTTCATCTTGTTAGAGAATGTGTGTCCTTCAATATCCAGATTTGGGATATCTTTATTGGGTTCAAAGAAGAGGTTTCTGGGGTTAGGTGGTACAAATATTTTGAAGGTGGTTTGCTCTCTAGGCTCCAGGATGAGATTCTTGTACAGTTTGACTAGCTGGTAGTATACTTGCTGGGGGACATTCTTTTTGAGATGATTGATCTGAAGGAGATGTACTTTCTTTTTGTTTAAGCTTCTAAATCCTTTGGCTTGTCTTATTCCTTCAGTTAGTTCAGAGACTTCTTATAATTATAGAGTCTTGACTTTCATAAAGACTGTTTGGGCAATCTTCTATCCTCTCATGATTCAGTACTATTCTGTACTACTATTGTATAGAATGGCCTTAATTTTGCCTATATATCTTGGGTTAATAGTTCCTACTTCTATGGTTATTCCTTGTCTGACAAGTCCAGACCTTGAGGTTAGTTAAATGTAAGTTCCTTGGAGTGGCTACATGGCTAGTCTAGTTCTGATCTTCCAGGTTTGTTGGATTCATCCTCTAGACTATGAAGATCATATCCTATATCTTCTGAGTAAGCTTTAGTTAGGGGTTTGGTCTTGGGATATAGTAGGGCATACTGGGTAATATCCTTACTGAGTTTAGGCTATCCTTGGACTGAAGCTCTACTAGCAGAGAGCCTTCAGGCTCTGAGGTTGAGGTGTGGTCATCTGGCTCCAGTAGAGGGGTCTTAGAGATAGTTGATTCCTCTTCTTTCTATAGGATCTAGGGCTTCTATAAAGTTAGTGGCATCTTCTATCCATCCTTAGTAAGTTGTATGTCTGATAAGAGCTAGGATGTCTTCTCCTAAATCATTGATCTTAAGAGTCCTTCTTCCTGGCTTCTTGGTCTGGCTTTTTTAGATCTGGCCTCTATTATTTTTTTTTTTTTTTTTTTTTTTTTTTTTTAACAGACTCATAGTCCCGCAGATTTTTATTAGAAGGGAACCTAGACTATATAGGCCAAAACCCTCCCCCACCACTCACTGAACAATATCCCCCTATTAACCTAGGCTACTAAATCATCTAGCAGTCCCACTGCTCCAGCTATATCTGTCAAACACCAGCTATGTTGACCCCCATGACATAGATCAGACTTGTCTGCTCACCAGGGCTAAATCATTGTTTATATGCAAGAGCATACCTACACATCAGATCTAGCAGCACTGGGACTGAATAAAGAATAACCCTCTGAACCCCAAAAGAAAGCCCAAGGCAAAGAAAAACCCCCCAACTAATTAACAAAGAGCAAAGTGGATTCAAAGTGGATGAGTAAAGGACTTATACACAGAACCTTCCACAAAGGACTTACATATGGGCTAGGGCCAGAAAAGACCCCACTCCTACTCTCCGAGCCTACAGGCCTCAATCACATTGCCATATTAGCTCCTGGTTCCAGTCGGGTACTACCAAATGAGAAAGGTCCCACTCCCCAAGCCTATGGGCCTTGATCGTATTACCGTGTCAGCTCCCAGTTCCAGTTGGGTACAGACAGGATGCTGGCCCCTACACCACCCCACCCCCTACCAGCCAATCGAAAGGCCCCACTGAAATATTATCCACCCCAGCCCCAATGACTACTCCCAGCCTAGCACCCCACTGGTTTACTATTATTGTCCTTCCTCCTATCTGTGACAGCCATCTCCCCTCTTATCCCGACAACACCTGAAAAACAGTCACCTATACCAGAACTGCACTTGTCAGGAAGCTTGCCAAAGCCAGAGAGCCCCACTACAGGCACTGAGGACCTGCAGGTAACCTACACTGAGCACTTGACACCCAAGGTCAGCCAACTCCCTATGCAGCCTGAGATACACCAAGACAGCACCTTGTTGATAACAGTAAAAGGAAGAAGATACTACACCAAAATGGATGTACTCCAGATGCAGCCAAAGGTACCAGAAATTGTGAAAAAGTAGAGAAGACACTGATCTGATACCAATAAAGGGGCAACTCATCACCATTGCCTCCCTCTCACTGTCCTACAACAGGTACAGCAAACTAACCCAAGATAGAGAGGGTAATAATTGTGGAAAGTGAACTTGGAAGGTTGCCTACCAAACTATTGTAACTAGTAAAGTAGCAGAGAAAGGGGCATCTGGCCTCTATTATCTCCTCTCTTCAAGGTGTGGATCATAATATCATAACTGAGGTAAATCTTCTGATGTCTGCAGTCTCAGCAGTCTTGATGTCTTCTATAGTTACAATATTCTATTGCTCAAAAATGCTATTCCTGGTTATTGATCTCTTGTTGTCTTGGGAATTGGTATCCATCTTGATCATAAGGTAGACAAGGGGTATACTTCTGTTTAGGTGAAGAGACCTTGTCCTCTAAATTGACTTTGTAACTTAGTGGTAACTTCTTGAAAGATAGTTAACTGTACAACTATAGTCAGGGGTTCTGGTCTTTGGGGTCTCTGTCTTTCTTGTTAGTCTAGTAGATGACACTGATAGCAGTAATCTCAGAGAGAGTAGAAGACCATTTGATATGGACATCTTCCTAGCCAAAAAGCCCTTTCTTGGTGAGTTTCTTTCTTGGAAATAATGGGAATTGTGCTAGTCCTTCTTCTATATTCCAAGGACCATTATCTTTAGGTAGTGTCCAGTAAGAGTCATCCCAGAGAATGAGTTCAGAGACCTCTTCTTCTTCAGATGCTTCTTGTTCAGGAATCTCCTGTTCATGGGTTTCTTCTTCCTCAGATAATTCTTGACTCCAAATTGCTTATACTTCTGCAGCTTCAGCTACAGGTATTTCTGGAACATATCTGCATTTCTTCTTCTTTTTTCTGCACTTGGGGCAGGCTGTGTCAGGTGAATTCCTTGTCTCAATAATCTTGGAGGAGTGCTCAGGATACTTGTATCCCTTGAGGCAGATAGAACATCCTATGATTTCTCCTACAATGGCTCCAATGGTGATGGGGATGGTGTTCTTGATCTACATATTGTCTTCTGGCCTGTCATCCACTAGGTTGATCTAGAAATTGAGTCTGGGGTCATTTCCATCTTTGGGTTCTTCTTCCTCTTCTATGGTAGATTCTTCACTACTGACATATTTTTTCTAGATGGTGACCTTTTTCTTCTTCTTTGATTACTCATAGCTAGTTACCTTAACTCTGTACTTCTTGCCTCAGTAGTCAAACTTGAGTACTTGTTGATCAATATCAACAACTATATTCATTCCCTTCATCCAGTTGGTACTAAGGATCATGTCATAGATAACAGCTTCAGTAATAATAGCTTTTGGAATAGAGAACTGAATGTGTCTAAGAGAGAGAGTGATGTTTCATACTTCTCCAAGGGGTTGAGTTTGGGCTCCATCTGCTACTATGATGTTGAGGTTGGATAGTCCATCAATAGATCATTAGAGGGTATTCAGGAATCATTTAGCAATAATACAGATAGCTGCTCCTGTATCTATGAGGATTTTCACCTTTTGTCCTCTAATATCTCTATATAGATAGGTGCTGACATGTCTTTCTGCAGTCTGGATAGATATGGGAGCTGGCTCTTGATGTAGAATTGGAACTTAGCCAGTACTAGACCTAGTAGTTCTCAGCAATTTGTTTTGGACTTCAGCTGGTATTAGTTGTAGAAACTGCAGAAGAGAGACCTCTATCTTTGCTTCTTGAATCTTCTGCCAGGCTTCATTATAGATATCTCTGAGCATGGTCTTCAGGGTATACTTCTTCTTAGGCTTTTGGGCAGCAGGCTCTCATTCTTTTTGCTCCATTTCTTCATCTTCTGGTGGTAACTCATTTGTCTCAAGGATAAAAGGTGAGAGAGGTATTTATACTTGCTCCTCTTCATATTCTTCATCTTCTTTTTGGATGATTCTTCTACTGATATTCCTGGATGGCCTTCCTACAGGTCTCTTCCTTTTCTCTATTAGGTAGACTGTTTTTCATAATAAGATATAAGTCTAGATCACTGTAGTCTTTACTATTGCTTTCTTCTTCAAAGTCTTCAACAGAATGGGCTTAAGTCTTCTTGTGCTGAGTTTCATTTCCCTTTGGTCACTTCTTCTGTTGTTATATTCAGTAGCATAGTGTCTAAATTGTCCACAGTAGAAGCATTGGACTTGGGCTCTATCTCAGACAGGATATCTTCTTTCTTTTTACTGGTAGTTTCTGTTATCTCTTAGTGAATAATCTTGGTTCCTTTGTGGTAGATATCCTCTGTTGTCTTGATAACTCTAATTTTTATATATGGTGAGTTTTTCAATTTGTCCAATCAATCAGTCCAACTTGAAGCTGAGGTCTTGGATTTCATTTCTGTTCTTCTTTCTTCCTTAGCTGACTTTCTTTCTTCAGATCTTTCTTGTCCTTAGAGGAGTCCTTGAAAGGCTTTGACCAGGATGTCTTCCTTGTTATCTTTTTTATCATGGTCACTCTAGGTAGTTCTTTATCTGATATCAAAGAATTCTTGGGCTGTATCTACTTGCTCTTTGGACCTTCTGATACCTAGGGTGTGGACATACTGAGCAATATTTGGGGGAATTCCATTCATAAAGGTCATTGGACCTATGATGTCTTGATTGGTGGCATTGAACCTGACTACATGCATTCTCTTCTGGATTCTTGTGAAGAATGCTCTGGAAAATTCTCTAAGATTCATCTTCATCTCTATGATGAATTTTAAGCCTTGTAGTGGGTTTTGTTTCCTGCATATTTTTCAATAAGCCAGTGAACCATGGCTACATATTCCAGCTCATAGGATGCTGCTACTTATATTTGTACTACCAGTTCTAAGTGGGGGTCATTTGTTGTTTAGTGGAAAATTCCTCTGGCTAGTTCTTTGAGCTGGGTCTTATAGATGGTAATTTTTCTTTTATCTGAGAGATTTCTCAGAGCTGTGATTTCTTTGATTCCATCAAGGAATTCTCTAGGGTCTTTCTCTAGATATCTTGTAAAGATTGGCAATGAGGTAGCTATTTCATCATTACTTTCTTCTGATTTTGGTTCTGGTCTAGATTCCAATTCAGATTCTAACTCTGATTTACTTTCTGAACTATCACTAGAGATAGAGGTGCTTGGATATCTTGAGGATAGTGTTCTGGATCTTAGATGAAGTAGAATGAACCTAGGTATTCTTGAAGAAGCTGCTTCCAATTCTGCAAGAGCTGGTGATAAAGATTTAATGAGTGAGATTAGTGGGACCACTGTGGAGTATCTGGCTGCAGGATTTCAGACTTATATAATGAGATCTTCTAGTTCTTGGGCAAGTTCTTCAAAATTTCCAGTAGGGCTACCTGTGTTGTCTGGTTGATCTGATTGGGGATTTTGAGCTGTACTAGCTTCTGGTTCTAGTTGAGATCCTTCTGATACTATGTAGTTGGCAAGTCTTGAGGTGATTACTTCTCTTTCTGTCCAAATACTAGTGATGACTAGTTCTTCTATAGTGGCAGAGATTAGTGTTGTATTAAATATATCCAGTTTGACTGTGGGTTCTTGTAAGAGGGTTGCTTTTTAGGGTAACTGTTACATAGTTCTGGAAGGGTTTTCTGGAAGTTCTGGATATTCTGGAAGACTGTTTTCTTAAGATTAAGATCGATTTCATATAGAGTATGTCCTCTATGCTTATTGATTTTAAGGTCAGGTTGACATCTCAATCAAAGTCCTTTTTTGGACTAGTTCTGGATGTTCAGGATTTTCTGTATTTCAGAAAGTTCAAGAAACTAAGACCAGCTTAGTTGAATTGGTATATTGCTGCAGACAATACCCAATTAGGAAATTTCATGATGAGGTTAGGAGTAGGACCTAATGGAGAGTGGATTTACTTAAGGGTGGTTTGTAGGTTATTAAGTAGGTTTATTTACTATTCATGATATTGCTATACTAGGAGTAGTTATATAAAGGGATATTGTGGGGAAGTATTCAGAATTATTCTTGTGTGTTCAAGTCTTTTTTGTCTGAGATTCTGAGGTCTGAGAGAGGGGGTATTTATACTAGTGAGGAACTATCTGGACTATGCTAGATATGGATGTAGCACTTAGTGCCTTACTGAGTCAAAATGCAGTCACATAGTACAAGTATGATCTGATATGTCAAGAGATCATCTGACTGCTAAGTCAGTTCACAGTTACGTTGTACAAGGTTAATTTAACTATACTATGACTGCTAAGCTATTTATAGGTTTAGACACTATTGGGGTAGTCTTCGATGATATCACTATCAATGATATTATCTCTGATAAAGTAGTCATCTAGGAAGAGTAGTTTGCAGATTACTTCTCCTTATTCACTGAGATAATAATACATTGGAACTTTATCACCATCCCATAGGTTAGCATCATCTATTTCATATACTGGGTAAGGTATTGGTGGGTGAAGGAGTGGTGCATCATCTTTACTTTCATTAGATTTACTGTCTATATACCTTCTATAGGTTATAGTGCTATGAGTTACAGGGTTATAGTAAGCTAGCAGCTGTGGTTCATATCACTCATACTTAGGTGGTAGAGTGGTTGGTTCGATCTTGAGGGTTGTCTGGAGGTACAGGTTGTGTTCTCTTGTCTCTTTATTATAGTTGAAGTAATCGGGAGTAATCATAGGTTGGTATTCATACCAGTGGTCATTATCCCAATAGATCTTATAGGTGGTTATGAACTATTGTAAGTTCATTGGCAAGGTTGGCAGAGTGATCAGAGTTGGCAGAGATTCTTGCCTGGAGGTCATGTTGGTGTCAGAGGGATTATTATCTTCTGCTTTATCTTTGTCAAAGCAGATTATATTATAGATATCCTTCATAGTATATCCAACTTGAGACATTTATAGGATATGGTCATTGGGGTGTGGGAAGGTTCTGTCTGTGGTCTGAACGTACTTGAGGTACTTATAGTTGAGTTCTTGTATCATGTCATCGATTTGGCCATAGGACAGGGTAGTAACCATTTTAGTAGTAGTAACTCAGAGGTGAGGAATAACAGTACTATACTCATAAAAGAGTTCTTGGTATTTGCAGGCAATAAGTTTCTAATGTTGAGATATCTAGGTAATATCTATATCATAATAGTGTTTGATCATGTCTTCCAGGAGGTAGCTGATCTGATAGTAGCTTGAGATTTGTCTGATTCAATGAGTCTCACTAAGCATGTTCAGAGTATTTCATTGGGCTTCCACGAAGTAGAGAGGTACTAGACTATGGATATTCATGAGGGGTAGAGGGAGTGTAGCTCAGTTGACAATGGTATTCCAAATATTAGCATGAATGCAGTTATAGATCTCAGTGGTCATATTTGTATATGTTCAGAAGTTGTGGTTGTTGTTTGTTTTGGTTCTCTGTTTCGATATGTCTTGGTGCTTGGTATATATGCATTTAGTCCTGATTGGTAAGATTCTGTTTGTGTGAATTTTATATTCCATGACTTCATGTTGACTCAGCTTTGTGCACTGTAACTTCGGTTTAACTCAGCTTTGTGATTGAGCAGGTAATTTCCAGATTTGTTCAGAGGTCATGTGTGATCAGTTTTAGTTCAGTCCTTGATACAAGAATCAAGTTCCACACTTTTCTCTGGTACTATTCACATTACACAAGCTTCAAGCAATGGTTTTTTGACATAAAGCAGAGAAAAGATATTATAAACATGTCTTCGAGCAAGAGTTCCGACAGGCGTGCTGGGTCTGGTGGACCTGGGGCCTTTGGCTGGCAGCAGGTTGGGAGGGGTTATGGCCTGGGGATGGGGGCCTTTGGAGGGTCGACATGCAGTGAGAGTGCTGGAGGAGGGCCGGTATCTAGTGGGAAGGGAGGAGGGACTGGCCATGTGAGTTTTGCTGACAAGGTGAAGGGGAGTGGTTGGCCGACTGGAAGCCGGGCTGGTGCTGCAGTGGGGAAGGGCAAGGCGAGCCCTGGAAGGGAGGGAAGTGCTCTGGCTGGGGGTATGAGCATAGGGTCTGGAGGTGTTGTGGCTGGGGGCAGGACTGCTGATGGCGGCGTGACAGCGGATCAGGAAAAAAAAGGAGATGTGACGGCTGATGGCCAGGGGGGGCAGGGGTTCCCGATGTGGAAGGGGGACCTGGCGGATGGTGTGACAGGACTGGCAGTGGCTCCATTACTCAAGAAGTCTATCTCGGAGTTTGCGGCTACATTGTGCTTCCAGGGCTTGGTGGTGACAGCGAGGATGGTCCTGGGGCTTATTTCGAAGCAGGTGGCAGGGGCAGCTTCGGTGAAATTCCTGAAGGGTCTGGAGGGTATGGAGGTGGGCTTTGAGGAGGCGGGCCCCCTGGAAGAGGCGCTGAGAGCTGGAGTGGCAGTTGGGGAAGTAGTGGTCCCTATAGTGCACTGTTTGTGGTGGGACCCCAGGGTGGTACAGCTGATGGTGAAAGGAGTGCCCATGGTGACGAAGGAGGAGACAAGGAGGAGAGTAGAGGAGGTGATGGTGGAGTATGGGGATGTAGTGGATATCGGCTTTCAGGTGTGGGAGGGGACAACGATCAGGACAGATGATGTCGATGTCAGGATTCAGCTAGCAGGGAGGGAGGCCACTGGGAAGGCGGGTGACTGGCCCTCGGTGTTGATGTGGGGTGCTTTTATTTGTAAGGTGTCGAGAGTGAAGGGGAGTGAGGAGGAGGAGGAGGATTTGCTGGAGGCATTGGAGGAGATGAGTGGTGCAGTGGAAAGGCGGGTGAAGGCCTGGAAGCTCTTTGAGGAGTCGACGTACCTGGAGATTGTGGAGGGGAAGTGTTTCCGCACTGACAAGAAGCAGTGGGAGCGGGCCCAGGAGCGCTTGCGACAGAGGGAGCTTTTGGCGAGTATGGCTAGAGGGGAGAAGAGGAAGGAGGATGGGGCTGGAGAGTCTGGCGGGGTCAAAGCAAGTGTATGGGCTGGTGAAGGAGGGAAGGAGGGGTGGTGATGGAGGAATGGGCTGCGAAAGTGCTTGGCAAAGATCCCTATGCTGATGGTACTTTTGAGGTTTGGGAGGAAGCATCGGATGGTACCCCCCCCCCACTTGTCCGAAGGAGCCCGGTGAGGCAGCGAGGGGCAGGCAAAGATGTTCTGATGCAGGGAGCTCAGCGAGTTACCTTTGGGGTCCCCGATGTGGCGAAAGGAGACCAGGTGGTGGCAGTTGGTGAGGATGAGCTGGTGGATGTCCCAGAGGAGGAGTGGAATGAGGATGCCAGTGTAGGTGCTGATACTACGATGCTGGATGCAGGGCAGCCGGGGACCCCTGGAGGGAAGGAGATTAGGAATCTGCTGTGGATGAGCAACGTGATGGATAACCTTGCAGCTGAGGTATTGGGGGAAGTAGATCTGAGGGCCATGCCAGAGGAGCACTGGGCACGGATTCTGTGAGGTGATGGAGTAGTGGAGGCACTGAAGATGGAGATTCTGGTGATTTTATTGGAGGATGAGGGTTATGAGGTGGATGAGGTGAGGAAGGCAGAGCTGATGGTTATCACTGGTGAAAGGGCTGCGTACTGCTGGGCAGAACGCCATGGGTTGAAGTTCTGGCAGGAGGCCTGTGGAGAGTATCGGGAGGACTTTGAGGAGAGAGAGGATGGGGCAATGGTTGAACTTCTGGAGGGATTGGAGGCACAGGAGGCTGCGAAGAAGGAACTGGCTGTGGAATGCACCTTGGATTTGGTACAGGAGGACTTGGGTGTGGATTTGTAGAGGAGTAGCTCAATCTTTAACATTATTCATCATGAACAGTACAACCAACATTTTCTCTCTCAATGTGAATGGCCTTCAGGGAATTGGGCGGTGTAAGAACATTTTTACATGGCTAAAGAGATTGGAGGCTGATCTCTTTCTATTGCAGGATGTACGGTGTGAGGATGAGGATGATCGGGTGGAATGGACTAGGGAATAGGGTAGAGCCGCTACTTGGTTTGGAAAGGTGGCAATTCTGATAAGGAAGGGTAGAGGCGATTTGGAGGGAATTAGGAGCTGGGGTGATCGCTTGGTCTGGGGTGAATGGCACCGGCCAGGGTGGGAATCAGTGAGGGTGGGCTCTTGTTATTGTCCGGCAGCTAGGGGGGAGAGGATTGCTTGAATTCAGACTCTGCTGGAGGAGGGCATTCTATTGGAGGAAGGGATTGATGTCCTTGGTAGTGATTTTAACATGGTTCAGGATTTGCACCTGGATAGAACTGATGGAGGGAGAAATGTTGGAGGGAGGAGTGGCAGTCTGGATGCATGAGAGGAGGTAGAGAACCTTAGCTCATTAGGGGATATGGGCTGAATGTGTTGGGGTGACTCCAGGGTCTACACACACTGGGTGAATGGCCTAGGGACTAGGATTGACTGGATTCTGACTGCGGAATGTTGGGGCATAGATGTCTGGAAGGCTTTAGAGGTGGTATGGTGCCCATGGTCTGATCACTGGGGACTGTTTGGGCAGGGGCAGTTTGGGGGGAGTGGAGATGGACCCGGACATTGGCGCCTTAACTCCTCCCTGCTGGCTGAGAAAGGGTTGTGGGATTCATGGGTGGAAGACATCCAGACAAAGGTTCTACTCTGGAGACAGGAGGGTTTTTCAGTGGCTGTCCGTTGGTTGAGATTGAAGGAGGCTGCGAGGGCCTATTGGGGTAGAGCTAGTAGAGAGGCAGGGAGACAGAGGAGGAGGAGATTACGGTTTGCATCCAATCGGCTGAAGGGATTGCAGTTGGAGTGGGCGGATTTGCTTACAACTGATGAGGTGGAGGATTGGAGGTTAGCGAGGGCGAAATTGGAAGTTGTGGAATTGCAACAGGTGTTGAGAGAGGAGGAAGAGACTCATATGCGAGGAATGGTGGCCAGACTAAGGTGGCAGGGGCTTGAGGAGGGAGAGAGGCCTACAAGGTACTTGTCTAGGCTCCTCAAAGCCAGGCGGGTGAGACATCGGTGAGAGGGGGTCTTTGATGCTGAGGAGGAATTGGTACATGGTACGCAGCAGATCCTGGGGGTATTGAAGGCGAATTGGCAGGGTTTGTGGAGTGAGGAGGAAGGGGGTGCTGATGCTGCAGTGATTGGTAATACACTGGAGGAGTGGGAACCACCAGTGGTTGAGGGTCTAGGGGACTTAGTATTGCCAGTCCAGGAGGAGGAGATTCAAGGAGTCCTGGTGGCGACTAAGCTGGGTACAGCACCAGGAGAGGATGGGTTACCGTGGGACTTCTGGAAGAAGATGGTGACAGTTCCAGGAATGCTGGGGGAGATGGCTGCACTCTGTGACTATGTTCTTCTAAATGGAGTATGGGTTGGCGAACAGGATCTAGGGCTGGTGGCCCTATTGTACAAAGATAAGGGCAGACATGAGGATTGGAAGAACTGGAGGCCAATCATGCTCCTGGATATGGATCAGAAGTTGGTGACTAAGGTGATTGTTGCGAGGCTACAGAAGGTTGCTCAGCAGGTGCTGGGTGAGGAACAGTGGGGCTTTGTAGGAGGTAGACTCATCAGAGATAGAACTGCCTGAGTGCATGGCATTATTGAAGGAGCCCGGGCCTGCGGACTGGATGGCAGACTGGTTTTCTTGGACCAGGAGAAGGCCTATGACCGTGTTCGGCAGGTCTGGCTGGGCAAGGTGCTGGACAGGATTGGTGTTCCCCCACAGTTTAGAGCCTCTATGTTGAGTTTGTTAGAAAAGAGTAGAGCAGTGCTGATGTATAATGGTTACAGGGGTTTGGCATTCCCCTTGGGGAGGGGAGTTCCTCAAGGGGATCCACTGTCCCCTATCCTATATGCCCTCTCCTTGGAACCTCTGATGGATAGGATCCGTAGGAGGGTGGTGGGGCTCTCGGTGTATGGTGTGGAGTGGAAGGTGGGAGCCTTTGCAGATGATATGGTGGTTGGGCTTGGATCGGTAGCAGATGTGGAGGCCCTTCGAGAAATGGTGGAGTGGTATGAGGTGCATTCGGGAGCAAAGCTCAACTGGCATAAGTGTGAAACGATGGTGCTGGGGAATGGGCTAGTGGGAGGGGATGTCATTGGAACAATTGTCCTCACAGGAGAGGTGGTGCAGTATCTTGGTATCTTCCTCTCTATATATGGATCAGTACTGCCCTGGATATGGTGGGAGAGGAGGGTGGACATTTGGGGGGAGGCTCTAAAAAGTTGGGGGGGTCGCCACATCTCCCTGGCGGGGCGGGTGGTGATTCTGAATGTATACTAGTTCCCCAAGCTGTGGTATGTGGCATATCACTTAGACTTTCCTGCTTGAGTGGTGAAGTGGTTGATGAAACTGGCTAGGGATTGGATTTGGGCAGGCAGAAGGGCCCAGATCAGTTGGGATACCCTTGCAGAGCCAGTGCTTCAGGGAGGTCTGGGCCTTGTTGATCTCCCTAAATGCCTACACTGCCTGCGAGCTTGGTGGTTGAGAAGGGCTGTGGAGCTACAGGGTGGAGGTTGGGTACCATTGATGAAGAAGGTGTAGGAGATGAGGGTCTCCCCCCGGGGGTCCTCAGGATATCTGCTCTCTTTGGTGGATCTGAATGGGAGTCGCCAGCTATGATATAAGGGCTTCTGGTGGAGAGTGGTCGATGGAGCTCACAGGATAGGCCTGTGCTGGTGTGGTGATGAGGGGGAGGTTTTATGGGGTCCAGCTATATGGAGATGGGACTGTTTGCTTCTAGGGGGAGTCCTACTCACTGAGTTTGATATAGGAGATGGCATGGAATGTCAGTGGCGAATTGGCCAGGATCTTTGGCCGAGTAGTTGGCAGATGGTGAGGATTGGAGAGGAGTGGAACTGGGCAGGGATCTGGTCTTGGAGTACTGAGGTGAGGTAGTGGCTTCCTCCGAAGTACTGGGTAGTATGGTGGCGAATGTTGCAGAGGAATGTCATGTTGAACTTCCGTGCTGGGCATCTGGTGGATGGTGGTCAGTTGGACTGTGAGGAGTGTTATAACATTGGGCAGGTTGGGGGATTCGTACAAACGCCGGAACATTGGCTGGAGGAGTGTGAGGTGTTGGGGGAATTTTGGATAGCTATAGGGGATCGGCTTGGGGTTAAAAGGAGGCCAGATGGCGAGAGAGGTCACTGGGACGATTTGGCGTCGAGAATTGTGGGGGGTATTGGCAATAGGTGGCTTACTGTAGGGTGGGTTGTAGCAGTGTGGGTGGGATTAGCTGGATATTGGCTCTATGTTTTTGAGGAGGGACGACAGATAGGGATACAGGAGAAACTATTGAGATGGGAGGAGTTAGTAGTGGATCTGCTAATGGGGTGGTGGGTTGGATGGGGGCCGCAAGGTGGGCGTCACCGCCATCTGGTAGAAGAGATATGTGAACAGAGTGGGGGGAGGGTGGGGTTAGTGTTGGACAAAGTGGTCTTTCATCGGGA
>RBNI01002847.1:0-17330 GCA_003990745.1 Jimgerdemannia flammicorona
ATAGTCTCTTGGACTCCTTTATTACAAGCTATCTAGTACAATTACAAAGAACACAAACCACTACTAATATCATAAAATATACAGAGGTGGAACCCTTCATCTAACTCCTTCCTTCCATCTTACTCCACTATCATCCAACACCAGGACTCTGCTGTACAATTTCTTGTACCTTTTTTATGGCCCCTGGTTGAAGCCGTCTCCCCTGATGCCACCACCCCTGAACCACCTCCTGGACAAGCCACCTCCACCACTCCACCATCTCCCCAATCCCTATCCACAGGTTCTGTTCAAAGATCCACTGCCAATGTACCACCATCAGGACCCAGACCTCCAAAACTCAGCCTAGGCCCCCCCATATATCACCAATCTCTCCAACCAGCCAGCACTTGACCACCAGGCTGGCCGGATTCTCTGCCCTATACCTCTCCGGGTCCCAGTACCCTTCCAAGCTCTGCCAAAACCCTTCCACATCTGGGCAGGCCCCCATAATATGTTCTGGTGTCTGAATGACCCCTCCATCCACCTCATTACACCACTCACAGTTCCGACAGCCATCAACCTCTATCCAGCCAGTCTGGTAGCTCAGCATCACATTACGTCTTAAGAATCACCACCAAACTACCCAGTACTTGGGGGGCACCATCTTGTGTACTGAGGCTCCCCAATTCCAAATTCGAGCCCACTCCCAGTCCTCATCAATACCAGCCCTCTGCCAACCAGGTGGCCATCTCTCCAGAGGGCCAGACCTTATCCACTCTGTCGCCTCGCTCAAAGAATACTCTTTCAGACTGAGGCCACCAATTTGCAGCTCTCCCAGTTGCTACCATCTTTGCTCAGGGTTCTCACCCACCTCTATCTCTGGGCCTGCTAACCCCATGGCCAGCCAGGCCTCTACAATACTCCACCAGAACCCCTTAAACCACAGCCTACCTATACTTCCAACCTGAATCAAGCCCCACATATCCTTCCAGACCTCACTACAGGAGCAGAACTGGACCTCCCAATTGTCCATGGCCAGCCTGCCCCAACCCTCCTCACCAAGTTCTAACATCTGGTGCCCCCACCAACCCTGAAGTATCTTCAGTCAGCATCTGAAATCCACCAGCCCCAGGTCTCCATCAGTAGTCCTCATCACCAAAGTTTCCCATCCAATCAGCGGACGCCTTCCATGCCATATCCACCTTTCTACCATCTTCTTCAGCTGCTGCACCACCCACCCCAGGAAATCCAGATGATAACCCAGATACTATAGTTTGGGCAGCCAATACACATTCAAGACTACTATCCTGCCAACCAAGGAGAAGCTCCTCCCTGACCAGCTTGTCAATGAACCTTTCAACTTCTGAATCAGTCCACACCACCACTCCCTTGGCAGGACTGTCCCATATACCGAGAACCAGATGCCCAGATAATGAACAGCACTCCCTGTAGCCACCAATTGTCCAAATTGTCCATGTCTCTCCAGGCTGGCACCAAGTTCTATTGTCTCACACTTGCCCCAATTCAACTTTGCCCCTGCCAGCCTCTCATACTGTCCTACCCCTTCTTGCAGTACTGCTACATCTTCCCAGCTATTCAACCCTACCACCATATCATCTGCAAAGGCATCCAACTGCCAGACCTCATCTCCCATCTGCAGTCCAGAGAGTCGCCCCTTCAGCCACATCAGCAAAGGCTCTAGAGAAAGTATGTAGAGAAGGGGGGAGAGAGGATCCCCCTGTGGTACCCCTCTCCCCAAGGCAAACTCTGGTCCACACTATCTATTCATCATTACTGCTGCTTGGTATCCCCATACCAAGCCCATCAGTCACCTTGCCTCTACTACACCAAACCCTGCCCTCCTTAGAACAGCCTCCAGGTAACTCCACCCCACCCTGTCATAGGCCTTCTCTTGATCCAGAAAGACCATCTGTCCATCTACCTGCCAGCTCCTACAGCCCTCTAAAACATTCTGTACCCAAGCAGTACTATCTCTGATCTGCCTCCTCTTGACAAATTCTCACTGCTCTTCCCCCACTAGTGCACCAATAAACTACTGCATCCTCCCTGCTAGAATCTTTGACACCAACTTTCTATCCACATTCAGCAGCATGATAGGTCACCAATTTTACCATACTCATCGATCTCCTTTCTCCTTATAAAGAAGAGAAACTAGCCCCAAGGACCCATTACCAATCCAGCTACCCTCCTTCAGAACAGCATTGGCCATCTCCACCAACCAGTCCCCAAACTCGGCCTTGAACTCCTTCCAGAATTCCCAGAGCAACCCATCCTCCCCAGGAGATGAACCAGTCTGTGTCTTCCTCAGTACTTCCAAAACCTCATCTAGGGACACCTCCCCTATGACCACCTCCGCTATCTCGGGAATTGCTGTCACTGGCCAATTAGTCACCATATTGTCATCAATCTCCCCAAGTCCAGCCTCTTCAGCTTGTTCCCCTCCATCCTGCCAAAGAGTTTGCCATTGCCCAGACACCTCCCCTAATATCTCAGCAATCCTAGAGACCTCTACTCCATCTTCACACAGTACTGAGGCCCAGCTATGTTGTACTCTCCTGGCCTTCAGAACACCAGATAGATATCTCTTGGCCTCTCTCCTTCTTTCAACCACCTAGCTCGCAGTCTGGCCAGCAGACCATCCACCATCCTGGTCTCTGATACTCTTAAATCTGCCTGCAGCTCTGCCACCTCCAATGCCAACTGGTGGCACACCACTCCAGACAAGTTCCCCTTCTCCAAAAGCTTCAATCACCATCTCAGCCCCTTCTCTACTCTTCTTTCCTTGTCCTTCTGTTCCTTCCCTGCCACTTCTCCTACATCACACCAGTAGGTACCAGCCAAGTGTTTGAATTTACTCCACCACTCAGCTATCACCTGCCCTTCATTCCGCCATCGCAGAACTTCCTTTCTCATAACTATCACAAAATTGTCCCTCTCCTCCTTTCTCCTGAGTAAGGCTACATTGAGGCACCAGCACCCTCTACTACTGCTTGCTGTCTGGAATCGACCACAAACCTCCACACCCCAGTGATCAGACCAAGGACACCAGTGCACCTCAGCAGTGTCCAGTACATTGCCCCAGCACTCTGCCACCAGTACCCAATCTATCTGTGTCCCAACCAACGTCGTTCTATTTTTTTTTTTTTTTTTTTTTTTTTTTTTCCTCTATAGGCCGGAGCCCCATTTATTAACTATCTAAAATCCTCATGCCATACCAGCAGCCACATTCTGCATCTCACCCCACCCTACTCTCACACTATAATTTCCAAACCAATAACAATCTAAGCACCTTTAGGATGTGAGTTGTGACCTCACTGCCCGAGTAACTAGATCCTCCTACCCAGCCTGCTCCACCCAAGAGTGGGTATGGGTTGTGAGCCCCAACCACCTCAAGTACTTGGCATCTAGTGCACCTGGCCTACCCCTATTAGTGCCTCCCCATCTTGCCCATCTTATCTGTCTTGCCTGGTTGCCCAGTTGCCCAGTTGCTCATGTCATTTTTCCCATTTTGCCTGTTTTGCCCATGTCACCTGTCTTGCCGTCTTGCCCGTCTTGCCCATCTTGCCCGTGTTACCCGCATCTTGCCCGTGTCATTTTGCCCATTTTGCCTGTCTTGCCCATGTCGCCCGACTTGCCGTCTTGCCCATCTTGCCCATCATGCCCGTGTTATCCATCTTGCCCATCTTGCCCGTCTTGCCCGTCTTGCCTGTCGTTTTGCCTGTTTTGCCTGTCTTGCCCATGTTGACTATCTTGTCTTGCCCGTGTTGCCCATCTTGCCCGTTTTACCAGTCTTGCCCATGTCGTTTTGCCCGTTTTACCTGTCTTGCCCATGTCACCCATCTTGCCATCTTGCCCGTGTTGCCCATCTTGCCCATTTTGCCCATTATGCCCATCTTGCTCATTTTGCCTGATTTGCCCGTCTTGCCCGTTTTGCCTGTCTTGTCTGTTTTGCCTGTTTTGCCTGTCTTGCCCATGTCGTTTTGCCCGTTTTGCCCGTCTTGCCCATGTCACCCATCTTGCCGTCTTGCCTGTCTTGCCCGTCTTGCCTATGTTACCCATCTTGCCCATCTTGCCCATCTTACCCATCTTGCCCGTCTTGCCCATCTTGCCTGTCTTGCCTGTCGTTTTGCCTGTTTTGCTCATCTTACCCATGTTGCCTATCTTGTCTTGCCTGTGTTGCCCATCTTGCCTGCTTTGCCGGTCTTGCCCTGTTGTTTTGCCCATTTTGCCTGTCTTGCCCATGTCGCCTGTCTTGCCGTCTTGCCCGTATTGCCCATCTTGCCCATTTTGCCAGTCTTGCCTATGTCATTTTGCCCGTTTTGCCCATCTTGCCCATGTCACCCATCTTGCCCATGTCGCCCATCTTGCCATCTTGCCTGTGTTGCCCATCTTGCCTGTTTTGCCTGTTTTGCCCATCTTGCCTGTCTTGCCCATCTTGCCCATCTTGCCTGTGTCATATTGCTGGTTTTACCCATCTTGCCCATGTCACCCATCTTGCCATCTTGCCCATCTTGCCCGTCTTGCCCATATTGCCCATGTTACCCATGTTGCCCATCTTGCCCATCTTGCCTGTGTCAGTTTTGCCTGTCTTGCCCCGAAATTCTTGAAATCCTTGTAACTTGCTGAAACTAGAAGCTATGGCTACACCGAAAAGATCAGGTGAGACTCCTATACCTAAGGGATGAGGTACACCTGTTGGCGCTCCTTGGAGCCTATATTTGTGGCCTCCAAAACTTGAGAAGCTCACCATCCTGGTGGCTTAGACGCAGAGCCAACTGTTTGGTCCGAGTGAAAGGTGTGGCGGTCACATTCCCATCAGCAGTCCCCCCCTCAGCCACCACACTTCCAGCCCCTATACTCGCCTCACCCCCCGGAATACCTCCCCCCCTCTCTAGGCTCGCCTTGCCCTTCCCTACCACAGCACCAGCCCTCGACCCAGCTGGCCACCCACTTCCCTTCACCTTGTCCACAAAACTTGGGGGACCAGGTCTCCCCTCACCACTGCCAGCCACCAGCCCACTTCCAGACCCCTCGCCACCCTGTACCCCTCCAAAGGCCCCCATCCCCAGGCCATACCCCCTCCTGACCCGCTGCCAGCTGAAAGCCCCAGGTCCACCTGACCCAGCATACCCGTCAGAACTCTTGCTTGATGACATTTTGATAATACCTTTCCTCCGCTTTGTGTTGAAAATCCGTTGCTTGAGGTTTGTGTAATGCGAATTGTACTGGAGAAAGGTGTTTTGTAGAAACTATAACCCTCGTCTTCCAGTAAGATCACAAGAATCTCCATCTTCAGCACCTCCACTACTCCATCACCCCGCAGAATCTGTGCCCAGTGCTCCTCTGGTATGGCCCTCAGATCCACTTCCCCCAACACCTCAGCTGCAAGGTTATCCATCATGTTGCTCATCCACAGCAGATTCTCAATCTCCTTCCCTCCAGGGATCCCTGGCCGCCCTGCATCCAACATTGTAGTATCAGTGCCAACACTGGCATCCTCATTCCACTTCTCCTCTGGAATATCCACCAGCTCATCCTTACCAACCGCCACCACCTGGCCTCCTTTCGCCACATCAGGGACCCCAAAGATCACTCGCTGAGCTCCCTGCATCGGAACATCTTCGGCCACCCCCCGCTGCCCCACCGGGCCCCTCTTGATAAGTGGGGGGGGGGTGCCATCCGACTCCTCCTCTCAAACCTCAAAAGTACCATCGGCATAGGGATCCTTGCCCAGCACCTTCGCAGCCCATTCTTCCATCACCACTGCCTCCTTTCCTCCCTCGCTAGCCCACACACTGGCTTTAACTCCTCCAGACTCTTCAGCCCCATCTGCCTTCCTCTTCTCCCCTCCAGTCATACTCGCCAAGAGCTCCCTCTGCCTCAAGCACCTCTGGGCCCGCTCTCACTGCTTCTTGTCAGTGCATATACGCTTTCCCTCTACAATCTCCAGGTGCGTCGACTCCTCAAAGAGCTTCCAGGCCTTCGCCTGCCTTTCCACCACACTACTCATCTCCTCTAATGCCTCTAGCAAATTCTCCTCCTCCTCCTCACTCCCCCTCACCCTTGACACCTTACAAATAAAAGCGCCCCATATCAACACTGAGGGCCAGTCACCCACCTTCCCTGTGGCCTCCCTCCCTGCAAGCTGAATCCTGACATCGACATCACCCGTCCTAATCTCCATCCCCTCCCACACCTGAAAGCCAATATCTACCACATCTCCATACTCCGCCATCACCTCCTCTACTCTCCTCCTTGTCTCCTCCCTTGTCACTGTGGGCACCCCCTTCACCATCAGCTGTACCACCCTGGGGTCCCACCACAAACAGCGCACCATAGGGACCACCACCTCCCCAACTGCCACTCCAGCTCTCAGCGCCTCTTCCAGTGGGCCCGCCTCCTCAAAGCCCACCTCTACTCCCTCCAGACCCTTCAAGAATTTCACCGAGGCCGCCCCAGCCACCTGCTTCGAAATAAGCCCCAGGACCATCCTCACCATCACCGCCAAGCCCCGGAAGCACAATGTAGCCGCAAACTCTGAGATCGACTTCTTGAGTAATGGAGCCACTGCTAGTCCCGTCACACCATCCGCCAGGTCTCCCTTCCGCATCGGGAACCCCTGCCCCCCCTGGCCATCAGCCATCACATCTCTTTTTTTTTCCTGATTACCGGTCACATTCCCATCAGCAGTCCCCCCCTCAGCCACCGCACCTCCAGCCCCTATGCTCGCCTCTCCCCCTGGAGTACCTCCCCCCCTCCCTAGGCTCACCTTACCCTTCCCTACTGCAGCACCAGCCCTCGATCCAGCTGGCCACCCACTTCCCTTCACCTTGTCCACAAAACTTGGGGGGCCAGGCCTCCCCTCACCACTGCCAGCCACCAGCCCACTTCCAGACCCCTTGCCACCCTGTGCCCCTCCAAAGGCCTCTATCCCCAGGCCATACCCCCTCCCAACCCGCTGCCAGCCGAAAGCCCCAGGTCCACCCAACCCAGCACACCCGTCAGAACTCTTGCTTGATGACATTTTGATAATACCTTTCCTCCGCTTTGTGTTGAAAATCCATTGCTTGAAGTTTGTGTAATGCGAATTGTACTGGAGAAAGGTGTTCTTTCTTTGGCAATACTGTCAGCTATATAGTACAAGAAAGCACTCAAGAAGGCAATGCATGCCTTTGTTGTAATAATCTGCCCAAGAAACAAAACAAGAGACTATCAGTCAATGAAAGCATCAAGCTACTGCTAGAAGAATTCAAGGATGTCTTTCCAGACAAGCTATCTGGTCTACCACCTATATAAGAAGTTAATCATGAAATCGAACTGACTCCAGGAGCTATACCACTCAAGAAACACATGTACTACATATCACCACTTGAAATTGAAATAGTCAAGAAGAAACTAGAAGAACTACTTACAAGAGGAGCCATCCAGTCAAGCAAATCTCCTTATGGCTCACCAGTCTTATTCATCAAGAAGAAGGATGGTACCCTGTGAATGTGTATAGACTATCATATACTCAACAAACTCACTGTCAAGAACTGCTATCTGCTATCTTTGATTGATCAAATCTTTGATGCTCTCAAGAATGCCAAGTACTTTACTAAGTTAGACCTCATGTGTAACGGTTCTGGTTTCTAAATGAGGAAGCGACTAGTTCTGGTGATCCTAAGTAGCTCGAAGAGTTACTAAGGGTTCAAGTGTTCTTCGAAGGATTTCTGGGAGAAAATATTCTGAAGCTTTATTCATGAGAACAAAGGAGATATTTATACAAGATCTGAAAGAAGGATCCAGAAGGATCTGAGAAATCAAAGGAAAATACCAAGAGGAAAGTTCTTGGCAAAGATGACAAATGATGATGAATAAAGTTCTACAAGTTTCCAGGACATTCAGTGACTAACTAAATAAGTACTAGTTAATGCTCAGTGCCAAGAAGGGGATTTCTAAGTATGCGGAAAGTGCCAGAAGGTTATAGAATATTCAAGAAAGACAGAGAAAAGAAATAAACTATGCTAAAATGTTACATCTCCCCCTCCTTAAGAATCAATGTCTTCGTTGAATTCTCAAAGTTACATATAATAAACAATAAGGCTAAAAGAAACTTCAAATTAAATATATCAACTCATTGGCAAGGATTGGCCGTCCTTGTATAAGGCGAGGGCCAAAGTATCATCTTGATCGGATGAGAACTGGTTCTTTTTTTTTTTTTTTTTTTTTTTTTTTTTTTTTATAGTCACTTGGACTCCCTTTATTAACTGACGTCTATAGTATTATTTATACAACCTAACCCCTCAACCTATCCCACAGGGACCCCCCCCTACCCTTGGTCCTACAAATGACACCCCATCCACCATCACTGCAACTCTACCACCACTCTTCTCTACAATCCTCCTTACGAGACCTTTACATCTCCCCCCCTTGGAGTCCCAACCAATCCACCATGCCTTGAAGAGCTCGAGCATCAGCTCCTCCCACCTCACTACCCTCAGTCTCACTGGCCTCTGGGGGCCCTCCTCAAAGACGTTCCGCCAATGTTCCACAAGCCCCACCCATATTGCAAAGGCCCAACCCACCATCAGTCACTCATTCCCCACCCCCCCCACCAGCCTTGACTGCAGTGCCGCCCACCGCCCACCAATCTCAGGGTCAGGTGCTGACACTCCCAACCTCTCTTCAACTACCCTCCAAAAATTCTCCATACTCTCACACTCCCCCAGCCAATGCTCAGGAGTCTGCACTACCCTGCCCTCCTGTCCTACATTATGACACTCCTCACAATCAAAGACCCCGCCATCCACCAGATGACCAGCCCTAAAATTGAGCATCACATTTTTATGCAACAGCCTCCACCATGCTACCCAGAGTTTTGGTGGTAGCCACCTTGACACAACCTTGATCCAAGACCAGACACCTGCCCAGTCCCATCTCTCCCCAATTCCAGCCCCTTGCTAGGTCTCTGGCCAAAGGTCCTGCCCCAGACCTCTAAGGCACTCCATACCCTCCTCTAAGCAGAAATCCTCAGCCAGATTCCCTCCCAACAAGAGCCTGTCCCACCTCCACATCACCGGGCCCCAGTCCTCATCCCCTTCAGTATCTCACCAATGGATCCCAATGCGGTGGGCCCCATCTACCACTCCCCACCAGAATCCTTTGTATCGCATCCTCTGACTACCATCCAAGGCCACTAAGGACAGTAGATCCCCTGAGCCCCCCCATGGCGACACCCTCGCCTCCTACAAATGCTGCATAAGGGGCACCCATTCTCCTCCTCTCAACTCACTGGCCCTTTTCATCCACCATGCCCTCAAGCAGAGAAGCCTCTTGGGAAAGTCCACCAGGCCAAGTTCTCCACGATCCACAGAGAGTGCCAGTACCTCCCAGCCAATCTGACTCTGGTGTCCAGCCCAGAGCCAAGAGCGGGCCATCTTGAGAAGCTTTTTAACTACCCACTTAGGGAAGTCCAAGTGGTAGCCCAAATATCAAAGCTTCGGCATCCAATACACATTCAGAACAATTACCCTTCCCGCCAGTGACACCTGCCTACCACTCCAACTCATCAGTACTTTCCCCCATTCTACCAGCTTGCCCTCCTACCACTCCTTGGGAAGTAAAGAGCCATATACTGAGAAATAGATACCCAAGTACCATACCACTCCTTCAGCTGGGACAATTGTTCCAATGACATCCCCCCCTATGACTCCTTTCCCAAGGACCATTGTCTCACACTTGTGCCAGTTGAGTTTTGCTCCAGTGCATCTTTCATACCACTCAACTGTCTCCTTGAGCATGGCCACATCTGCCCCTGAGCCCAATCCAACCACCATATCATCCGCAAAGGCCCCCACCTTCCAATTGATGCCCAAGATATTCAGTCCACCAACTCTGTGCTGTATCCGATCCAACAATGGCTCCAGGGCGAAGGCGTAGAGGATAGGTGACAGCGGATCCCCCTGAGGCACCCCCCTTCCCAAGGGGAAGGAAGCCCCCCTGTGTCCATTCACCAGAATCGCAGCCCTACTCTCTTCCAGTAGTCTAATAAGGGACCGACACATGCCCACTGATACCCCAATGCGCTCCAGTACCTTCTCCAACCATACTCTCCAAACCCTATCATAGGCCTTCTCTTGGTTCAGGAAAACCAAGCGGCCATCTACACCTGCAGCCCTAGCACCTTCAATGACACCGTGAACCCATGCCGTGCCATCTCGGATCAGTCGGCCCCCAACAAAGCCTCTCTGCTCCTTCCCTAGCATCTGTTGGGCCACCCCCTGTAGTCTCGCCACCAGGACTTTGGTGACCAACTTGCGGTCCATATCCAGCAGCATAATTGGCCTCCAATTCTTCCAGTCCTCCTTATGCCCTTTGTCCTTATACAGCAGGGATACCAGCCCCAACTGCTGCCCCCCAATCCACTTCCCATTACTGATGACTGCATCACACATCAGCGACATCTCCTCCAGAGCCTCTTCTATGGATACCATATATTTCCAAAAGTCCCAAGGCAAACCATCCTCCCCAGGCGCCGTTTCCAGAGTTGTTGATATCAGAACTCAAAGGATCTCCTCTCCTAAAACTGGTTGGCCAAGATCCCCCAACCCTGCTGCAGGATTTGGGTGCCACTCTTCTAGATGCCACTCAATGTCCTGCACCCCCTCCCCTCCCTCCTCTTTACTCCAGAGATTACTCCAGCAGGTGCTCAGTTGGCCCAGGATCCCCTGCACACCTAATACCATCTCTCCCTCATCATTAAGGACTTCTTCCCACTGGTGTCATGCTTCTCTAGCATGAAGAAGATGGGACAAAAACCTTGTGGGCCTTTCGCCTTCTTCCAATCCCTGCCACCATAACCTTGCTGCCATAGCCTGAGCCTGCATCGCTTCCTCCTTCCTCAACAGATCCTGCAGTTCCACCACTTCCAGCTTAGCCCGCTTAGCCTTCCAGTCCAATAACTCCTCCTCCTCTAATATCCCAGTCCAGTTCAGGAGTAATCTTTCTAGTCTCCTAGATGCCCATCAGACTCATCTTCTCCACTGAGCACCTCTCTCCTTCCCCACTTCCCCCCAGTACCTCTGAGCTTCAGATTTCAATCGACGCCACCTATCTCCAATCCTCATCCCGGCACACCTCCAATTATTAACCTTAGTTCATACCTCCACCACCCATGCATCCCACAGGTCTATCTCATCCAGCAATGAAGAGTTCAGATGCCAATGCCCTGGCCCCTCTCCACTCCCTCCAAACCTCCCACCTCCCCGAATACCCCAGTGATCTGACCAAGGGCACCACTCGACCTCCATCATCTCCCAAACTGTATTGCCCCAACACTCAGCAGTCAGAATCCAATCAATCCTAGTACCAAGTCCTCCCACCCAGTGAGTATACAGACATTGATCCTCATCCTGAAGTCGCATGGCATCCATCAGTGAGCTGAGTCTTTCCACCTCTTCCCATTCCTCCAATCCCCCACTCCTTCCTGCCATACCCCGTCCCCCATCAGTTCTGTCCAGTCGACTCTCCTGTACCATATTAAAATCACCTCCCAGACAATCTACCCCAGCCTCCACCAAGAGCCCAGAATCCCGCAGATCTCCAATCCACACCACTCAGGTCCCCCTTTCAGCTGGGCAGTAACAAGATCCCACCACAATTGAGTTCCATCCAGGCCTCCGCCATGTCCCCCACACTAATTTACTATCCCAATGTCCAGTGTCCACAATGTCCCCTTTCCCCTTCCTAACCAGGATTCCCACTTTACCCTGCCAAACTGCCTCCCCACCCCACTCTCTCATCCATTTCAGTACATCTTCCTCCCCCTCACACTATACATCTTGAAGTAAGAAGAGATCCGCCTCCAGTTTCTTCAGCCATCCAAAAATCCTGTATCACCTCCCAGTCCCTCTAAGCCCATTGACATTCATAGAAAAAATGTTGGTTGTACTATTCATAGTGAAATATTTGATATTGTTGCTTTCCCACATCTACAGTTCCATGCTCACTTCCTCTCCAGCCAGATCCAGGTTCCATTCCACCGCAATCTCATCCTCCACATTCTGCTGTTCTTCCAGAGCTGCCAACAATTCTGCACAGTCCTCACCATCCACTATCTCCATTGATGCCCAGTACTCCTCACACACCACCTGCCACTTTTCCAGTCCCTTCCATGGCCCCCACAGATAAGCTGCCCTCTCATTAGCAATACCCAAGAGCATTGCCTCCCTTGCCTCAGTGACCTCATACTCCTCTGCCTCCAAGAGAGCTGCCATCATCTTATCTCTCAACTTCCTCACGATCTCCTCTTCTCACAACACTCACCCCCAGAATTCCTCACTGATCACCTGGAAGTTGATCTCTCTCAGTTCCTCTGCTGCCACATTCTGTAGTGCTCTCAACAGCCACTTCTCCCCCCCAACTACCTCAGCTACCTGTGCCAAATCTGCCTCTCCTTCCTTCCTCTCCTCAGTTTGCATAGACTCATCCCAACCATCCTCTAACACATCCTCCAACTCTCCTTCACCCACCTCGGGAACACCATACTGGATCAGGTTATCATCCACCATCGCCATGTCCACTACCACCTCCTCCAGCTCCTGTCTCCCACTCTCCTTCATCTTCCCCCCTTGCTGCCCAGCCTCTGCCCAGATACTAGCACCTGCTCCAGTACCCTCTTCCGTAGCCCCGGCCCTTGGTCCCCCACCCAAACTGGCCAGTAAATCCTTCTGCAGCTGTCTCCCCTTCACCTTCTCCCAGAGCACCTTGTCCATTCACACCTTCTTGCCCTCGATCACCTCCACTACCATCCTAGCCTCATAAGCCCTCCAAGCCCTGTGCCTCCTCTCCATAGCCCCCACCAAGTCCTCAAGTGCCTCCAGCAGGTCCTCCTCCTCTTCCTCGGACCTCTTCACCCTTAAAACCTTGCACTCCACTGGGCCCCACTTCAATGCCACCGGCCAGTCCCTAGCCTTTCCAGTATTCTCCATCCCAAACAGCCTCAGCCTGACATCCACATTACCCGTCCTGAGCTCAGTCCCCTCCCATACCCTAAACCCAATGTCGACCACCTCACCATACTCCTTCACCACATCCATGACCAGCCTCCTTGCCTCCTCCTTTTTCACCATCAGCAAGTCCGCCACCACCAGATGAACCACTTGGGGATCCCAATGCATACACCTCGCCATCAGTACCGAAATCCCTCCAATCACCACACCCTTCTCCACTGCCTCCAGTAGCAAACCCTCCTCTTCAAACCCCACCTTGACTGCCTCCAGCTTCTTCAAAAACTTAACCAAGGCTGCTCCTTTCACCTCACTAGCCAGCAGCCCCAGCACCATCTTTGCTGTCACCACCAAGCCACGGAAGCACAGTGTGACGGCGAATTCTGATTGAGATTTTTTGAGTAATGGGACTGCCACCAGGCCCATTACACCATCAGCCAGGTCTCCAGGTCTTGCGCCGCTCCCCTGACCAGGTCCCCCATTAGCCGTCATATCTGGATTTTTTTCCAGATTGCCCGTCACACCGCCATCAACAGTCACTGCCTCAGCCACTACACCTCCAGCCCCACTACACTGACCCCCCAGTGGAGGGGCCTCCTTGCCACTCGAGGTAGCAGCCGCCTTCCCTAGCTCCAGCCAGCCATCCAGTCCAGTTGCCTGCTTCCCCATCCTGACCTTATCTGCGAAGGTCATCCTCTCTCCCCCATGTGGCCTTGCACCTCCTCTGCCACCACCTCCGGCCCCACATCCCCTTATCAAAGCACTCGGCATGCCAAGACCAGCACCTCAACCCCCCCCCACATATTGCCAGTCAAAGGCACTGGGGCCCCCCTGCCCAGTATGCTCACCAGAATGCATGTTGCTTGCCATCTTAATAGCACCAATACTTGAAGACGTTGTTGAAAAGTATTGCCTGAGTCTTGTGTCACCCGAATGATACTGGTGAAAGATGGACTGGTTGGAATGTAAGTTGGAATGCCTCGCGGTCATCTGGGCTGTGGAAAAGTTCCACTACTACCTCGCTGGAAGACACTTCACTATCCAGACAGATCACTCAGCCCTCACCTGGCTACTGACCACTGGACAACCCAAAGGAATCTATGTCAGATGGATCATGAAGTTACAAGCCTATGATGTAACAATCGTACACCACCCAGGAAGAACCAATGCCAATGCAGATGCTCTCTCATGGACACCCCAAAACACCTCCAACCAGCAAATCAATCATGAATAAGGAACTCTACTATGGAACCATCACCTACTTGGGACAGCAAAAGATGCCCCAACATCTAGAAGAATGGACACAAACAATTATCAGCAGAACATGGAAACAATTCGAAACCGATGGAGAAACACTGAAGAAAGGAAAACTACTAGTCATATCTGATCACAAGAAGGAGCAAGCAATGAAATCAATACACAAACTTGGCCATCTAGGAGGAAAAAACACATACGACAGAGCAAGAAGAACAATGTGGTGACCAGGAATGGAGGAAGATATCAGACAATTTGTCAAGACCTGCGACAAATGCCAGAAACAAAAACAAGACCAACGAAATCAAGCCCCGGGATCAGCACACATAGAACCGGTACCATTTGCCCACATTGCAATAGATGTAATTGGTCCTCTACCCTTGACCTTGACTGGCAACTGATACATCATTGTCATTGTGGACCTCTTTACAAAATGGATAGAGGCAGGACCCCTCAAAGAAGCCAATGCACAGTCAATTGCTGATTTCTTTCACAAAGAAATCATCTGCCAATTCAAGACCCCAGTATAAGTCACCACAGACAGAGGAACAGAATTCATGAACCAGTTCTTTGAGATCCTCTACAAGAAATACAGAATCCAGCATATTCGGACCACAGCATACCATCCCCAAGGAAACGGACAAGCAGAAAGGACCAACAAAACACTCAAGAATGTTATCGCCAAGATCTGTGATAACTATGAAAATTGGGATCACTATCTGCCAATAGCATTATCTGCTCTTCGGGATATTCGATCACAAAGCACCCACTTCACCCCTCGAGAAATACTGTTCGGAGAAGAAAGTTCTCAAGAAACCTTATCATCCAATAGAGATGCTGTCTGGAAATGCGTGGACATAGAGATATGGAAACTACACCAAATCAGGAAGAAGGCTGAAGATTACATCATTAAGGCGCAGACACTTTAATGGAACAATACAGAAAAGACCCACAAGCCCTTGGAGATTATCAAGATAGGAGATAAAGTCCTAGTGTATCGGAATATAGTGGAAGCTTCATGGTCACGAAAACTGGAGCCCAAGTGGGAAGGACCTTACCTGGTGCAAGATATAAAAGGAACTACCTTTTGGCTATGAAAAACTTCAGGCACAATCATCCCCACTACTATCTACCGAAACTGACTCAAGACGTATCATGGTCAATAACTGAAGCACTGAAACAGTACTCAAGATCACTAGTGCTGCCCAAAGAGCTATTGAGAGACAGTGGCATACTACTGAACCCCCAACTATAGAAGAATGTTATGATAGTATCCAAAGTATCATCCAGACCCATCTCTCCCGAATTTTACACTTTAAGGCCTACCATCATAGAATGGAGTTCCAAGAGTACTTCAAGCTCGGACAGATACTTAACCAAAATGCAGAAATGACCAAAGAAGATTGGATCGCAGAATATCAGCTCTCTTATTCACAGATCACCATCGCCAAGAGAATTCATAAACTGTTTCGAGATGACAAACCAGCACTAGCCCACATCCGAGGAATAACTCCTACAGACTTTGAGTGAGTTAGGCGACATCATTGAGAAACCGTGATGCAACAAATTGCATAGTACAAGACCATACAAACCATTGAAGCCTGGGAGTTTGAATGAATAGGATATTTCAGGGACGAATCACCTATTCAGGAGGAAGTTGTGATGGTCAATCCAAATTAGTAATATGAATCAGGGGAATTAGACATTTGATCGCGGTATCTGAATCCAATTCCCAGTATAGTATAGCCTTATAGTTAGCTAAGTCTCCGGTTTAGACAATGTCGAAATATTTTGACACTTGTGAAATCGATGATCCGATATAGTATAGCATTTAGACAATATTGAAAAGTCTCGACACTTGCTAAATGACTCATAACTTAGCCATATAACTCAGTAGCCATCTCACAGTTAGCAAGCTTGTATAAATAACCCAGTATCTTAGAGTGAATAAACCTCAGATCGAAATAGTTTAAAGCAAAGAGAAAGCAAAAGAACTAGTAAGCCTGTGGGCAGATACACTTTGAACTCACCCACCCCTACATACCAAGGACTCCGAGGAGTCAAAGAAGATCAAGAATTCAAGATACAGAAATCCGACGTACTTATAAGGTTAAGCATCTGCTACATTACACTATATACTATATTAGATATATTAGATAACCAAGACTGCTCTACTATATCAACTTGTATAAATAATATAAATAGTCAAATAAGAGTATAAGACATCTCTAGCTGATATACTATATTAGAATTTGAGATTTATATTTCTAATAGGAATAGCTACATATTATCAGAAATAGTAATCTATAGTTAGTTATATAATAACTAGATAGTAACTATAACTATATAAAATATTTCAGAGATTTAAGTGAATAAATCTCAGTCTGAAAAGTTCAAAAAGCAAAAGCTAATTATCTAATATACTTAGAAGAAATATCTGTTAAAAGTTACTTAATCTAGGAAGAATTATAATACTTAGGAAATATACTTATTAATAAGCAAATACTAAGAAGTTGTGAGCTTACTTTTTACTTTAATTTACTTTTTAATACAAAGAAGTCTATTAATTTAGTCTATTTATTAGATTAAGTCTAAATTATTTATCAAAAGTTTGAGTAAAAAACTTAGCAACTATTTTAAGAATTGCTACTATTTGTACTATTTGAAAAGACTATTATCATTCAAAAATCTGCTAGATCTATTATATTATACTGATTCCACCTAATTAAAAAATACTATCAAAATTATCTACATTATATATATAAGAGAATATTGAATATTTTGATACTTTTTAACAAAGTAACTGAGAGCTCAAGCCAATCTATATAGCAGTCTCAATTTTATAATTTGCTTTTATTAAGCTAGCATATTATAGTATATAGCTTTCAAGTCTTCAAGATTATTAATTATAATAAAATTAAATCTAAAAATTATAATAATTTTTTTTTTTTTTTTTTTTTTTTTTTTTTTTTTTTTTTTTTTTTTTTTATTAATTTGAATTCATTTCTTTATTTAAAACCAATTATTCCATAAAAAATAAATAAAACCACCCTTTTAATTTTTTTTTTTTTTTTTTTTTTTTTTTTT
>RBNI01002848.1:0-17329 GCA_003990745.1 Jimgerdemannia flammicorona
ACAAGATATCTTTTTAATGGCCCAACTCAAGGCTATGGATGGAGGAGTAATTAATACTAGTTGATATCTCAAGAATAGGGCTTGTATTAAAATTGCAATATATCTCTTTGCCAGAAAATCTATTTAAATATATTGAGAATTGATCATATCTATTTTGAAAATGTATGAGATTATCTGCTGAAAAATGGTCTTTTATCATACTCCATAGCAATACTAAAAGAATGCCTTAGTAAAAAAACTAAAATAGTAATCAACTAGAACATCACTACTACTATTAAGAATTTTTTTTTTAATTATACCAAAGTTCATGAGCTGTCTAGTCCAGTGAGAAATGTTATCACTACAACTTTTTAGCTGGTCTGAAAGATAGTACTCTGCATACAAATTGTAGCATCAGCTAACTCTACATATCTAAATCATGAGTCCTCAAACTGACTTATGCAATATCTGTCAATATTTATAAAATTATTTACAATTCAAAGCTCATAAAGAAGAAGAGGCTCAAGACTTATTAAAGAGATATAAAGAGCATCTCACTAAAGCTAAGCTAGAACAAAATTATTATAATAGAAATACAAAATTGGCAGAAGAATAAAAGAAACTTGTTAACTAGAATTATTCTATACTAAAAGATAAGATATCATTCTGCAGTATTAATACAGTTGCCTATTATAGTTATGACTGAGCTCAAAATGTCTATGTGTCTCATTCTGATCAACAGATTAGCAAAGTGTATTACCTTAGTACTCATTTTTTTTTTTTTTTTTTTTTTTTTTTTTTTTTAACAGACTCATGTCCTGTGGATTTTTATTAGAAGGGAACCTAGACTATATAGGCCAAAACCCTCTCCCACTACCTACCAAGCACTGCCCCCTCATTAATCTAGACTAGCTATTGTCCAGCAGCTCGACCATACCAGATACAGCAGGGTCTATGTTGGCCTACACCTCATTCTGTGCACTATGCTCTCCCTACCACCAGGGGAAACCCAACCATATGCCAACAACTGAAAGCACATGTCTGAGAACCCAACATATATACAAGGCCATGCCCGAGCTGAATAGAATAGCCCCTGCCACCCCAAAGAGAATGACAGGTAAAGAAAAACCCTCATCAAAGCACAACATGGTGGGTAGGGCCTGGTTCTCCTAGTTGAGGTGAGTAAAGGACTTACACATGAGGTGGGAGGAAACCCCCAATACCCCACTACTCAAGCCTGTGGGCCTCAATCATGTTGCCATGTCAGCTCCCGGTTCCAGTTGAGTGCAGCCAAGATGCTTGAAATAGGTAGCCTCAGGCCCCCTAACCCCCCCTGATGACTGGGGCCCAACCCTGCTACCCGCCAAAAGAAGCCGAGAGTGACACCTACCATCTATCCACACCACACCAATCAAAAGGCCCCACTGAAGCAGCACCTGCCCCAGCCCCGATGACCGCCCCCAGCCTGGTACCCTACTGATTCACCGTTATTGCCCTTCCTCCTATCTGTGATGGCCATCTCTCCTCCCATCCTGACAACACCTGAAAAGCAGTCATCTACGCCAGAACTGCACTCGCCGGGAAGCTCACCAAAGCCAGAGGGCCTCACCACAGGCACCAAGAACCTGCAGGTAACCTACACTGAGCACTTGATGCCCAAGGTCAGCTGACTCCCTACGTAGCCCGAGACATACCAAGACAACTCCTTGTTGGCAACGGCAAAAGGAAGAAGGTGCCGCACCAAAACGGGTACACCCCAGACACAGCTGAAGGCACTAGAATCCACGAAAAAGTAGAGGAAGCACCGATCTGACACTGATAAAGGGGCAACTCATCATCATTGCCCTCCTCCCACCATGCCCCTGCAGGCACAGCAAACCAACCCAAGGTAGAGAGGGTAATAATAGGGGAAAGGGGACTCAGAAGATTGCCTACCAAACCTTGTGACCGGTAAGGTAGTGGAGAAAGGAGCGGATGTCTTTTTTTTTTTTTTTTTTTTTTTTTTAAAAAGGGTTTTTTTTTTTTTTTTTTTTTTTTTTTTTTTTATAAAGGAGTGGATGTCACTCCACCTCTCACTCTCTCCTTCCCTCAAAGATCATAATTCTAGCTGGTTCTTGATAGCTCTCCAGAAACCTCTCAGAACCTCACTATCCCCAAGTCAATACTCAGAGGTCTGTACTATACCCCCTATCTGTTCAATATTCAGACACTTCTTATACTCTAAATCACCTCCTTTTACTAGTATTCTGACTGATAGTTCAGCATTATATTATACCTCAGCATCCACCACTATACTACTCAGAACTTGGGAGGAAGCCATCTTGCCACCTGCTTACACTAAGACCAGATGCTACTCCAATCATACTTCTCACTAATCCCTACCCCCTGCTACACCTCTGGCTATAAATCTCTCTCATGCTCCTATAGATATTCCATGCTATCTTTTAGCCAAAAATCCTCCAATAGTATACCTCCTAACAGTAGACAGTCTCATCTCTACATCTGCAGTCCCAATTCTCTCTCTCTCATTCTCTCTCTATTAGAGACCAATGTGGTGGGTACCATCTACCACTCTCTACCAGAATTCTCTATAGTACATCTTCTGACTTCCTTTAAGAGCCATTAGAGAGAGCAGGTCACCAGTTATATCTCAGGGGAAGTACCAAACTTCTCACACCCTCTGCATAAGAGGCACCCACTCTTGACCCTGTAATTCACTTGCTTGCTTCAGCCACCAAACCCTCAAGCAGTGCAGATGCTTGGTGAAGTCTACCAGGCATAGTCCACCTCTGTCTACAGGTAATATCAATATCTTCCAGCTGATCTGGCTCTGCCACCCTATCCAAATCCATGACCTGGCTATCCTCAACAGTCTCTTGACCATCTATATCAGAAAATCCAAGTGATACCCAATATACCATAGCTTTGACAGTCAGTACACATTCAGTACCATCACTCTACCTGCCAGAGAGATATGTATACTGGTCTTCCCAACTCAAGAGAACATTCTCTCAAGCTAGTGTCTGCTTCTTCCACTAGCCATGAGACAGCAGGGAACTATATACTGAAAAATAAATCTCCAAGTAGTAGACTGCTTCACCAGCTGAGACTACTATTCTGATCACATTGCCTCCAACTATCCCTCCACCTAGGGCCAGAGTCTTGCAATTATACCAATTGAGTCTAGTATCAGAATACCCCTTATACCATTCTATTATACTCTTTAGTATTACCATATCCTCTATAGAGTTCAGCCCAACTACTATATTGTCAGCAAAGGCCCCAATCTTTCAGGTTACTTCTAAAATATTCAAACCTCCAAATCTGTTCCAAATTCTGTCCAATAAGGGCTACAATGAGAGGGCATAGAGAATCAGCAATAGTG
This sequence comes from Jimgerdemannia flammicorona, assembly GCA_003990745.1. NCBI lineage: Eukaryota > Fungi > Mucoromycota > Endogonomycetes > Endogonales > Endogonaceae > Jimgerdemannia > Jimgerdemannia flammicorona. The sequence goes on from RBNI01002848.1 coordinate 3,365, forward strand.
GATCTCCTTGTAGCACTTCTCTATTTAGGGGGGAAGGACTCTCCCCTGTGCCCATTCACTATAATAGCTGTCCTACTCTCCTCTAATAGACAAATCAACAATCTTCTGAACTCTGGGAGAACCCCTATTTACTTCAACACTCCCTCCAGCCATATATACCAAAACTGGTCATATGCCTTCTCTTGATCCAGAAAGACAAGTTGACTGTTAACCCTAGCTATATAAGTACTCTCAATAATACTGTAGATCCATACCATTTTATCTTGAATTAACTGATTGCTAACATAGTCCCTCTGCTCAGTCCCTAGTACCTGCTGAGCCACTCCTTGCAGTCTGGTCACCAAAATCTTTACCACCAACTTGTGATCCATATTTAGAAGTATGATCAGCCTCTAGTTCTTCCAATTCTCTCTTCTCTCCTTATTCTTGTACAATAGAGCTATAAGCCCCAGGCACTGTCCCCCAATCCAGGACTCTGAGCTGATGACCTCATCATACATCCATACTATCTCCTCTAACACAATCTCAATGCCAGCCATCTTCTTCCAAAATCCCAAAGTAATCTATTCTCTCTAGAGGCCATCCCCATACTCATTGGTACCAAGACCCAATACAACTCCTCTCCACATACTGGGGCTCCAAGTTCACCCAGGCCCACTGCTGGGTCTGGGTGCTAATCCTCCAGCTGCCTTTCAATGCCTAGGGTATCTTCTCTCCCCTCCTCCTCACTCTACAGCTGCCTCCAGCAAGACTACAATAGGCCCAAGATCTCTGGTATCCTAGTCACTATAACCCCTGCCTCATCCAACACTCCTTCTCACCACTGCCTTGTCCTCCTCACCTATAGTAGCCTTGACAGAAATTTAGTAGGCCACTCCCCCTCCTCCACACCCTATCACCTCAGCTGAACTGCCAGCCCTTTCACCTGCAATTCCTCTATCTGTCTAAGCAGCCTCTTTAGTTCTTCTACCTCTCTCTGGATTCTCTGAATCCTCCAGTCTCCTACTCTACAATCCTCCAATAATTCAGCCCACCTCTCCAGTAAGTTTGCCAGCCTCTATAAAGCCCACCTAATATGCTGCCTCTGCTAGACCCCCTCTCTCTCCCCACCTCACCTCAATACTTCTATACATCAGATTTCAACTACCACTAATAATCTCCAATCTCTAACCCCTGTGCCCTCTAGCTAACAATCTTAGTGCTAACATCTATCATCCATTCTCTCCATAAAGCACTATCTCTCAGTAATATAGTATTTAGGCACTAATATCTAGGCCCATCTCTACTATCTTCAAACCTCTCTCTATCCAGCAACTCTCAGTGATTCAACCAAGAGCACCAGACCATCTCAATCTCACTCCAGACATCTGTACTCCATATTCAGCTATCAACACCCAGTCTATCCAGGATCCCAGTCCTGCTACCCAGTGAGTATCAAACTTACAATCTGCTCACTCAAGTCACCAGGTATCCACCAAAGCACTCAGTCTCTCAATCTCCTCTCAGTCCTCTATTACTGCACTTCTGTCTACCATACCCCTTTCTCTATTAGTCCTGTCCAACTTGCTATTATATATTATATTAAAGTTACTCCCTAGATAGTTGATCTCTACATCTGTCAGAATACCAGCCTCTTACAAACCCCAGCCCCAATCCACATACTCCCCCCTTTCTGTCAGGCAATAGTATAATCCCACTCCAACTTGACCTCCTCTATACTCTCTATATCAATCAGCTCTCTCAATGTCCAATATCCCCAATATCTTCCATCCCCTTCCTGACCAGAATGTCTATCCAACCCTGCCACACTGCTGTACCCCATTCCCACATCCAGTCCAGTAAGTCTAAGTCTGCATCATATCCTATATCCTGCAATAAGAAAAGATCTACATTCAGCCCCTTCAACCAGCAAAAGATATTCTGTCATTTCATTGCGCCTCTCAGTTTATTAATATTCAAAGAGAATATTCTAGTTATACTGTTCATATTGAATAATGTTCTTTGAAAGGAGGTGCCTACTATAATTTCATACTTATCTTATTACTCACAAGATCCAAGTTCCTCTCTGCTGCAATCTCATCTGCCTTCTCCTGCTGATCATTTAGTACCACCAAATCTCCTGAGAGTCTACTCCATCCACAGCCTCTATCTCCAACCAGTACTCCTCACACACCACCTGCCACTTTTCCAGCTCCTTTCTCAAACCCCACATATAAGCTACATGATTATTCACAATTGCCCTAAGTACTGCCTCTCTGTCATCATCTACTTAATAGGCCACAGCCTCCAGCAGTACTACTATTATCTAATTGCAGATTTTCCTTGGCACCTCCTCACCATATAGAATTTCACCCCAGTGCCTCTCACTTAGCACCCTGAAGTTCTCTCCCCCCAGCTGCTCTGCTGCCATATTCTCTAGTATTTTCCACAGCCACTTCTCTTCATCCATAGCCTCCTCAACTCCTTAAGCCACCCCCTTCACCCCATCTGCCTGCCCTCCCTCAGTATTCCATCTTGCTGACTCATCCCAATCCTCCATCAGTATATTCTGTAGTTGCTTCTCACTATAGGCCAACCTGGCACTCTATACTGAGGGTGCTCCCACTCAATCATCTCTTTTTTTTTTTTTTTTTTTTTTTTTTTTTTTTTTTTATAGTCCCTTGGACATTCCTTTATTACTTACATTCTATAGATAATACATAAACCCACCCCCCTATTAACTGATGCCCCTCGGATCCCCCTCCCCACTCACCCCCACACCCCGCCAAAGGACAACCCAACCACCCACCACCCGAACCCTCCCCTCGCTCTTTTTACAGATGCAGTCCACCAGCTTCCGGTGACTCCCCCCTCCCTCTCCCCACCCTTGCCACCAACCATTCAAAATGTCTAGTATTAACCATTCCCAGCGCACTACCCTCACCGTAGTGGTAGCTGGCTGGCCCTCCTCAAAGACCCATCGCCAATGATCCACCATCCCTACCCAAATCGCCAGGGCCCAATCCAGAGTCAACCACTCGTCCCCAACCCCATCCACTAACCTCCTCTGAAGGTTCCCCCATCTCCCTCCCTCCCCCTCCAACAATGGCTGTAGCCCCAACCCACTAGTAATAATGTCCCAAAAGTCCCCCATTACCTCGCACTCTCCAAGCCAATGTTCAGGCATCTGCACCACTCCCCCCTCCTGACCCATGTTCAAGCATTCCTCGCATTCAAACATGCCCCCTGGCACCAAGTGCCCTGACCGATAGTTCAGCATCACATTCCGCCTTAAGAACCTCCACCATATCACCCAGAACTTGGAGGGAAGCCACTGCGACACCCGCTTGCTCCAAATCCAAACCCCGTTCCAGTCCCACTCCTCTCCAATCCTGGCCTGCTGCCAAGCCTCGGGCCAAGCATCTCCCCCAAGACCCATCAGACATTCTATACCATCGCCAAGCTGATAATCCTCCACCAAAGTACCACCCACCAGCAGCCAATCCCACCTCCACATCCGCGGTGCCCATTCCTCCTCCCCCTCATCACCCCACCATCTAAGTCCAATTCGCCTTGCACTGTCTACCACTCCCCACCAAAACCCCTTATAGCGCATCTTTTGACAACCATCCAAAGCCACCAGCGCCAACAGATCACCAGTTGTGCCACGAGGGGAGTACCTAACTTCCCACACCCTCTGCATAAGAGGCACCCATTCCCCCCCTCGCAACTCACTAGCCCTCTTCAACCACCAAGCTCTCAGGCAGTGTAGATGCTTGGCCAAGTCCACCAAGCCCAGCCCACCCCTGTCAACCGGTAGCGCCAGAGTCTCCTAGCCAATTTGGCTCCTCCGTCCTGCCCAGATCCACGACCTTGCCAATTTCAGAAGCCGCTTGACCACCCAAGCAGGGAAGTCCAAATGATACCCCAAATACCACAGCTTAGGCAACCAGTACATGTTCAGCACCATCACCCTTTCTGCCAAGGATATGTGCCAGCCACCCCACCCCAACAGAATATTCCCCCATGCCAAGAGCCACTGTTCCCACCATACTCGAGGTAGTAGAGATCCATACACTGAGAAATATATCCCCAAGTACCGGACTGGTTCTCCAGCAGGGACCACCCTTCCTATCACTTTGCCGCCAGCTATTCCCCCTCCTAGAACCATAGTTTCACATTTGTACCAGTTAAGCCGCGCTCCCAAGCCCCTCTCATACCATTCCACAGTCCTGCGCAGTTCCTCCACATCAACAAAGGAACCCAGACCGACCACCATATCATCCGCAAAGGCTCCGACCTTCCAGTTAATCCCCAAAATGTTCAAACCCCCAATTCTGCACTGGATCCTGTCCAGAAGGGGCTCCAAGGACAGGGCATATAGGATGGGAGACAATGGATCCCCTTGTGGCACTCCACGCCCTAGCGGGAAGCTCATTCCCCTGTGGCCATTTACCACCAAAGCTGCTTGACTGTCCTCCAAAAGGCTGATTAGCGATCTCCGAAAATCCAGCGGAATACCAATATGTCTCAGGACTCCTTCCAGCCAGACTCTCCGCACTCTGTCATATGCCTTCTCCTGGTCCAGGAATACCAACCGGCCATCAACCCCATCTGCCCAAGTCCCTTCGATTACTCCATGGACCCAAGCAGTTCCATCTCGTATCAACCAACCTCCTACGAACCCTTGCTGCTCTACTCCCAGTATGCGCTGAGCAATCCCTTGTAGCCTGTTCACCAAGATCTTCGTCACCAACTTGCAGTCCATGTCAAGGAGCATAATCGGCCGCCAACTCTTCCAATCCTCCTTTCTCCCCTTATTCTTGAAGAGCAGAGAGACCAGTCCTAGGCGCTGACTCCCAATCCAAGCACCGGATCAAATAACTTCATCACACATTGCAGTAATCTCCTCTAAGACCCCTTCCACCTTGACCATTCTCTTCCAAAAATCCCAGGGTAGTCCATCCTCCCCTGGAGCAGTCTCTTTACTTGTTGACACCAGAACTTTACACACCTCCTCTCCTTGTATGGGATCCCCCAGTGTCCCCAGCCCCAGAGCCGGGTCCGGGTGCCAGTCCTCCAACATCCGCTCAATGTTCAGTGCATCCTCACCTCTCTCCTCCTCGCTCCACAAACTTCCCCAATGGTTTTGCAGCAATCCCAAAATCTCAGGTGTGCCCATCACCATCTCCCCATCCTCATCCAAGATACCATTCCACCGCTGCCTGGTTCTTTGTGCCTGGAGCAGCTGGGAGAGGAATTTCATAGGTCGCTCCCCTTCTTCCAACCCCTGCCACCGCAGTCTTGCCACCATTCTATTCAACTGATTCTCCTCCTCCCTTCGTAACACCCCCTTCAGCTCCTCGACTTCCTTCGTTAATTGCAGAATGCGCCAATCAGCTACTCCATCCCCCTCTTTCCACACTGCCCATTTCTCCAGAAGTACCACCAATCTATGTGAAGCCCATTGCACTCGCCTCCACCTTTGTACGCTCCTTCCTTTCCCTGCATCCCTCCAGAACCACTGAGCGCTCGACTTCAGCCTCCGCCAGCAATCCCCAATTACCAATCCCTGCTCCCTCCATCTAATTATCTTCCCTGTAGCCTCCACCTCCCAGTCAGTCCATAAAGAACCATCCTCCAATAAAGAAGAGTTGAGCCGCCAATGTCCAGGCCCATCCCTACTTCTCCCAAATCTCTCCTTCCCAATTAGACCCCAGTGGTCAGACCATGGGCACCACACCACCTCTAGCATAGCCCAGATATCCCCACCCCAGCACTCTGCCATCAACACCCAGTCAATCCTGGATCCCAGTCCTACCACCCAGTGAGTATAAATTCAGCGATCGGCCCAGAATTGTCGCCCCGAGTCCACCAACGAACTCAACCTTTCCACCTCCATCCAATCTTCCAACCCTCTACTTTTCCCACGCAGACCTCTCCCCCCATCAGTCCTATCCACTACAATATCACGCACCATGTTAAAGTCCCCTCCCAGGCAGTCCACCCCTGCTTCCCCCAAGACCCCTGCCTCCCGCAAGTCCCTGATCCAATCTATGCATTCCCCACTCTCAGCTGGGCAGTAACAAGACCCAACAGTCAGAGGATTCCAACCCGGTCTCCTCCACACCCCCCATACCAGCTGACTCCCCCAGTGCCCAACGTCCCCAATGTCCCCCATCCCTTTTCTAACCAAGATTCCCACCTGCCCAGTCTATACAGCCACCCCACCCCATTCCCGAGTCCATTCCAGTAGGTCCACATCCACCTCGTATTGCACATCCTGTAATAGGAAGATATCTGCCTCCAGACCCTTCAACCAGCCAAAGATATTTCTATGCCGTGTTGCCCCCCTTAACCCATTGACGTTCAAAGAGAAGATTCTAGTTATACTGTTCATATTGAATAATATTTGGTAGAGAGATCACAATCTAGAATTCCATGCTCCTCCTGTCCCCTTCCAGATCCAGGCGCCACACCGCCTCCAACTCATCCTCTATCCCTTCCTGGGCATCCAGTACCGCCAAGATTTCCTGGCACTCCGCCCCATCCACTACCTCGAATTCTGTCTGATACTCCTTGCACATGACTCCCCACTTCTCCAACCCTTTCTTCGAGCTCCACAAGTAAGCCGCCCTGTTATTCGCAATCACTCAAAGTTCCTCCTCCCTCTGATCATCAACTTGATACTCCACAGACTCCAAGAGCACTGCCAGAATTTCATTCCGGACCTTCTTTGGCACCTCCTCACCATGCAGAATTTCCTCCCAGTGCCTATCACTCATAACCCGGAAGTCTTCACTGCCCAGCTCCTCTGCTGCCACCCCCTCCAGAGTCTTCCACAACTACTTCTCCTCATCCACCTCTGCCTCTGCACCCCGGGCATTCTCTTCCACCCCCACCACAGGTTCCACCAGTGCACTCCTCCTTCCCGACTCATCCCACTCCTCCTCCAGAACATCGAGAAGTTCCTCCTCACCTCCGGCCCCTCCCGGGACCTCATACTGTGTCTGACCTTCCACACTCATTTCGGCATCCTCCACTATGCCACCCTGCCTTCCCTCGCCGAGGCCCCCTTGGGTCACCCCTTGAACTTCTCTGGGCTCCCCGGCCCAGTCACTCTCCCTCAATCCTACTCCACCTCCTCTCTCTCTACTTTCTGCCATGCCACCTCCCAATTTTGCCAACAGCTCCTTCTGAATTCGTCTCCCCTGCATCTTCTCCCAGATTCCTCAGTCCATCCTGATTTTCTTCCCTTCCACAATTTCCACCACCATCTTGGCTTCATACTCCTTCCAAGCCAAACGTCTCCTCTCGACAGCTCCCGCCAGATCCTCAAGAGCCTCCAGTAGATCCTCCTCTTCCTTCGGCGTCCCTTTCACCCAGGAAACCCTGCACTCAACTGGTCCCCACTTGAGAGTCGCCGGCCAGTCCCTCGTCTTCCCGGTGTTCTCCCGTCCAAACAGACATACCCTGATGTCAACATCTCCCGTCCTAAGTTCCGTACCCTCCCAGACTTTGAACCCGACGTCAATGATATCACCATACTCCTTGACCACCTCCACAATTAGCTCTCTGGCCCTCTCCCGTGACACCGTAGGAAGATCCAGCACTGTCAACTGCACCACTCATGGGTCCCAGCACATGCACCTTGCTATAGGAACTACCACCCCACCTACTGCGACCCCTTTCTCCACAGCCTCCAACATTGACACCTCTTCCTTGAACCCAATTTCAATCCCTTCTTTCCCCTTCAGGAACTTGACTGTCACTGCCCCCTTCACCTCTTGCGCCACCAGCCCCAGAATTATCCTCACAGTCACTGCTAAGCCGCGGAAGCACAACGTGACCGCGAATTCCGACTGTGACTTTTTGAGTAATGGTGCCGACACCATGCCCATCACTCCATCAGCCAGGTCCCCAGGCCTTGTGCCCTCCTTCTGTCCTGATCCGCCGACTGCCGTCACATCTGGATTTTTTTCCAGATTCTCCGTCACAGCCCCATCAGCAGTCACATCTCCTCCCCTTACTCCCCCTCCCCCCATACCGACTGAAGCTCTCATGGGGGGTCCTCCTTGCCCTCCATCTGAAACCGGCATCGCCTTCCCCAGTCCCAACCAACTATCGAGCCCTGCTGCCATCTTCCCCATTCTGACCTTGTCAGCAAAGGTCGTCCTCCCCCCACCTCTCTGTCACAGCCCACCTCTTCCTCCTCCTCCAGCGCCGCTGCCAACCACAGAGGGCCCTGGCATCCCCAAACCGTCTCCTCTCTTTCTCCCGACCTGCTGCCAGTCGAAGGCACAGCTGCCTCCCTGGCTGCCACGCTCACCAGAATACTCGTTGCTTGCCATATTGATAGTCGCTTTTCACCAAAAACTTCGCAGAAAGTGTTGTCCAAATCTTGTGTCACCTGAATGGTAGAAGTAGAAGCAAGCACACCATCAGTACATATACCTCCCCAACAACTAATCCAACCTTCAGTGCTTCCTCCAGAGGCTTGGCTTTCTCAAATCCCACCTCCACTCCCTCCAATCTCTTCAGGAACTTCACAGACACTGCCCCAGCCACCTGCTTAGCAATCAGCCCTAGCACCATTTTTGCCATTACTGCTAGGCCCTGGAAGCACAATATCACTGCAAATACTGAGATCGATTTCTTGAGTAACAGTGCCACTGCTAGGCCCATCATACCATCAGCCAAATCTCCCTGCCTTCTAAGCCTCAGTTGCTCAGCTTTGCCATCAGCCATCACATCTGGATTTTTTTCCAGATTGGCAGTCTCATCTCCATTAGCTGTCATGCTCTCCCCAGCCACTACTCCCCCAGCTCCACTGCCTTCACCACCAAGTGCTACTCCCCCATGAACTGCTGTCTTCTCCATCTCCTTGCCTTTCCACAGCCAACCCTCCAGCCCAGTTGTCTGCTGCCTCCCCTTCACCATCTCTGTGAAGCTCGCCCTCCTAGACCCCTGTCCTCTACCACCACCTCTACCTCCTCCTCATCCTCCTACCAACAGCCCCCTCATATCGCCCCCCAGGCCAGGACCTCTCCCCACCTGCTGCCAGTCAAATGCACTAGGGCCACTCTACCCAGTACGTACCCCAGATTGCTTGCTGTTTGCCATTGCCTTAGTATCTTCCTCCAATAAACGACTTGAAAGTGTATTGTAAGAGTGTGTATAACGTGAATGTTAGCTGAGAAAGGTGATGCACTTCTCTGACACTTATCAGAACTACTAATAAACTCTCTACTGTTGAAGCTGTCAAAGAATTCCTGCTCTGAATATGCAACTTAAGCCAGATTGTCATCAAGAATTTATTCTGAGCTCAAGAACAATAGTTATAGTATATCAATCAGTACTACTAAGAAAAAACTTTTAATATTAGAGAAAAAGTTCTACTAGATATCCAAGGATACCAAGTTGATAACCTCAAGCACAGACCATCTACAAAGCTGAATAGCAAATTCATTGGACTATTTGAAGTCATTATATAAGTCTCTTCAACTTTCTACAAATTGGTGCTATCAGATACCATCAAGATTTACCTAGTCTTCAATATTTAATATCTCAAGCATTATAATAAAAATAATTATGAGCTGTTCCCAAACTAAACTACAAAACCACCTGCATCTATTATTATTAATAATCAAGAAAAATATGAAGTTGAATAAATCCTCAATAAATATAATCACAAGAACCATCCAGAGTACTTTATCAAATAGAAAGGTTATTCAATCCATAATACAATATAAGAACCCAAGACCAATCTCTGGAATATCACTGACCTAGTTCAAGAATATGATTCCTTGAATAACCAAGATAGTATACTCCAGCACCTACTAGTTTATATTATATATTATCCTCCTGAACATTATGTACCCTTATAATTATCATAAACAAAATCAAGAACTCAGCAAGTTAAGATAAATATACTGACCCTCTAAAAAAATAGCAAAACTGAAAGCCAGCCTATTCTTCCTGTACTACTGGTGGGAAATGAGATGTAGATATTTAAGAAGATTCCTTAGAGGAAATTTTCCAGCAGTGAATAATATCAGAATCACTTCTGGTATATGGTATCAAATATATGACTCTTTAACATATAAATCCAACATATTAGACAACTGTACTATGAGCATGCCACTTTCTGAGAAAAATGAATATTATCAGACTTTTGATCATCTAAATAGTATAATAATACTAGACCAAAATTAGAAGAACTTGATGAGGATATCGAAAGCTAAGAAGAGGAGAGTTATAAGTACATAATCTCCAAGCCTCTGAAATCACATATTATTCTCTAAATAAATCTGGAAATCATATGCAAGATTATGAAGCTGAGTCAAACTGAAGTTATAGAATACAAAGCTGAGTCAACTTGAAGTTACAGAATACAAGATTTATACAAATGGAGTCTTATCAATCAGGACTGAATGCATATATACTGAGCACCCAGATGCATCAAAACAGAGAACTATACCAAATCAAACAAACAACTACAACTCTCCAATATATATATACCATAACCATCAAGATCTATAACTACATCTATGCTGTCATTTGGAATACTATTGTCAATCAAGTCACACCCCCTCTACCCCTTATAAATATCTATAGTCTGGCACTCCTCTACTTTATAGAAGTCCAATAGAATATCCTGAATATACTTAGTGAAGCCTACTATATTGGATAAATCTCAAGCTACTATCAGATTGGCTGTCTCTTAAAAGATATGGTTGAATACTACTATGATACTAATATTATCCAGATATTCCAACATCAGAAGCTCATTATCTGCAAATACTGAGAACTCTTTTATAAGTATAATATCTTTATTCTCTATCTCTAAGTTACTACTACTGAAATAGTTGCTATCGTATCTTATGGCCAAATTGAGAACATGATATAAGAACTCAACCACAAGTATATTGAGTATATTCAAACTATAGATAGAACCTTTCTATATCTGGATAACCATATTCTGCAAATGCCTCAAGTTGGATATACCATAAAGGACATCTATGATATAATCTGATTTGATAATAATGAAGTAGAAGATAATGATCCCTCTAATGCTGACATGACCTTGAGCCAAGGATCTCTACCAACTCTGATCACTCTACCAATCTTATCGATAAACTTACAATAGTTCATAACCACCTATGAGACCTATTGGAATAATGACTATTAATATGAGTACTAATCTATATTCACTCCTGATTACTTCAACTATAATGAAGAGACCAGAGAATATAATCTATACCTTCAGTTAACTCTTGAGATTGAACCAATAACTCTACCATCCAAGTACAAATGATATAAAGTATAACTGTCAATATACTACAACTCTGCAACTTATAGTGCTATTATCTATAAAAGATATACAGACAGCAAATCCAATGAAAGCAAAGATGATGCATCCCTTCTTTACCTACCAACTCCTTATTCAGCATATGAGACAGATGATACTATCTTATAAGATAGTGATGAAGTTTCAATATATTATTATCTGAGCAAACAAGGAGAAGTAATCTAAGAACTACTCTTTCTAGATAACTACTTTATTAGAGATGATATTATTGATAGTGATGTTACTGAAGACTATTCAGACAGTGTTTAAATCTATAAATAGATTAGCAGTCATTAGTATAGTTAGATTAGCCTCATATAATGTAACTATGAACTGACTCAGCAGTCAGATGATCTCTTGATATATCAGATCACACTTGTACTATATGACTACAGTCTAACTCAGTAAGGTACTAAGTGCTACATCTATATCTAGCCTAGTCCAAATAGCCTCCCATTAGTACAAATACCTCCTCCTCTAGACCTCAGAATTTCAGACTTAAATAGATAAGAACAATCCTAAATACTTCCCCACAATATCCCTTTATACAACTACTCTTAATATAATGGTTCTAGTTTCTTTTAAGAGGAAGTAGCTAAATATAAAAGTTCTAGTTGACCTAAAGTAGCTTGAAGAGATACTTAAAGGTTCAAGTATTCTTGAAGAATTTCTGAGAGAAAATATTCTGAGCTTTATTCAGATAGAGAATAAGGATATTTATATATGATCTAAAAGAAAGATCCAGAAGGATCTTGGAAAGAAAGAGAAATGCCAAGAAATAGGTTCTTGGCAAAGCTGACTAATACTATTCTACAATGTTCTAAAAGGTTCCATAACTAGCTAAGATAAGATACTTGGTACCAAGGAAAGACAAGAATATTCTAGTAGTGTCTGGATACTGAGAGATAGTGCTCCGAACGGATGGAGTTGATCCGGATGAGATTCGATTCAGATTCGTCATGTGATGGATTCAAATCAACTCGGATTGGTCTCGTGATCTGATCTGGATTGATCTGGATTGATCCGGATTGATCCAACCAGATTGATCCATCCGGATTGATCTGGATTGGTCCATCCAGATTGGTCCATCCAGATTGGTCCATCCAGATTGGTCCATCCGGATTGGTCCATCCGGATTGAAATCTTTAGTGTCATCACCCTTTCTTTTGTTCATTTCGCTCTTGTTTTTTTTTCCTGCCGCACTTTGGTGACATCACCCTTTCCTTTTGCTCCCTCTCTTCTTTTGTTCTTTTCTTTGTTCTTTTTCTTTATTCTTTTTCTTTGCTCTTTCCTGCCGCATCATGAGCAAACAAAACAGCAGCGCTTAATTTGTATGTTGGTCCAGTTTACTCATTTTTCACCCTGCAATGATCATCAAAAGAGGGAGTATTCGAGGTGGAAACGCACTCTCTGCTGACAATGTTAGATTCTTTCTCATATGGACAGCACACAAGCTGCTCATCGAGAGCCAAAGGAGCGATGGCGGTGGCGGTGGTGATGGCAATGGCGATGGCAGGGATGAGGGAGAATTCTGGCAACAACTCATGGTGGCCCTTCGGACCTCGGAATTCACAGACCTCACAGCTATGTACGCAGCAGCCTTTTTGGAGCAGCTGATAGTAGATGTAGGTTGCTCACTCGGCCGCCACTTGTTTACTTGTGTTTATTTAAACTTCCCCAGCACGACCTAACCTCGTGCTTTTCTTAGGGTCCACAGCTCTATGGCAAGATCTGTCAACTTTATTCGCAACATCTGGTCAAGATGAAGAAAGGCTGGCAGACGTTGCGGGGCATGCCTTTGGTGGCTGAGCTGTTGAGTCAATGCATCGCGTGGCGGAGGTCTCAAAAGGAATAGAAGCAAGCCTTCGTGAGCAATCTTGTGCAACTCGTGCAACTCGTCGGCATGCAACTCATTGGCATGCAACTCATCAGCATGCAGCTCACTCACTCACTCACTTACTCACTCACGCTCTTTTTCTGAAATACCCATCTCCGTGTTTTATTTAATTTCATTTTTATGTGGTCTCCCCCTAAAAAAACACCCATACCCGCACGCAACCTGCCCGCACACAACCCGCCCGCATGCAACCCGCCCGCACGCAACCCACCCGCATGCAACCCACCCACATACTTATCTCGGTCCCTCAGATCAGGGCTCAGTTCTATTGGAAAGGAGAGTTCAAAGTTACCCGAGTTCAACCACGTCTGGCATCTGATCAAATAGAGAAATTCGAGGGCAAGATGTTCAGCATGAGCAGTACCAGCATTGTCATCAAGGCTTGGGAGTCTACATTCGAATCAGAGCCAATCGTACTCGACCAAGGGGTCCATTGGCCAGCAGGAGTAACCAACGACGAAGAGAACCATATCTTTATTAATGAACACGGAGAGGTGGTTGCGATGGTGGTAAGGAACCTCTACGGCGACAAGCTTTGCTGCCACATCAACGAGATTTGCGAGGATTGCGTCAAATACTAGGTGGCAGGAAAGAGGGGGCGAAAAAAGCAAGGAGGGGGGGTTTGGACGAGAATTGGGTATACTGCAACACTGGCAAAGAGTGGGTTCCAGAGTTCCGAAATCCCCCGCAATCGTCTCCCTTTTTTTTTTGACCCCTCCCCAGATAAATCACACTCTTC
>RBNI01002849.1:0-17321 GCA_003990745.1 Jimgerdemannia flammicorona
AAAAAAAAAAAAAAAAAAAAAAAAAAAAAAAAAAAAAAAAAAAAAAAAAAAAAAAAAAAAAAAAAAAAAAAAAAAAAAAAAAAAAAAAAAAAGTCACTGGAATTATGTCATCCTCCTCCTCATCCTCATTATCTTCAGAGTGTTCAGCCAAATCATTTTCTCCAATCTCCACAATTGAGCTGAGGTCAGTGAGGAGTTCTGGAGATAGAGAAAGGATATCTTCAGAGTTTTCCAGGAGGTTGTTGAGATCTTCTTATAAAACAAATAGATCACTACTATTCTTCAGATCTTAAGGAGTGATGTCAGCAGTGATGATGTCGCTATTGATGATGTCATCATTGGTAAAAGGCACAGAGTATTTTTGCTACTCTGCTTGAGATCTTCAGTCTATGATATTTTTATCTACAAAGTAGAGAATATCTATAGAGTTCTGGGGGGTACAGACTCTCAGAAGAGGGCCTTGGAATAATACAATCAAACCATAGAGAAACTGGTCTGGATTATCTTCTAAGAGAAAGTTCTAAAGGTCTTGTACTTCTTCACTTCTGACTAAAATAGTGAATTGGGCTTCTTCTGCCATCATCTCTTCTAAGTAGTCTACCCAGCAGCTTAATAATTCTTAGATGTCAGAGGTCTTGACATACTGCAAATTGGAGATAGCCCAGAGAGCATATCTGAAGATCTGATAGATTCTCTTGCCTAATTGCTACTCATACCTATATATATATATAGTGTCTGCAATTTCTTAGAAGCTGGCTTATTAGAATTCTTGGTAGAGGTGATGTCTTATCTTATATTCTTACTATATGAAGAGGCATTCAGTGGCCATTGAGATGCTTGTATTCATTTCACTGTAGTTCAGAGTATAGTGGAGGGTCTCTTGTATAGAGATTCAGGCTTGGAATTCTTCTAGGGTACATTCTTATGACTCTTCTGATATCATTGAATATCTGCTCTTGAATAGATTACTCTGAGTGGCTCCTTGACCTTACTATTTGGTAGAGAGTAGGCATTTTGTTTTGTAGTAAGTCTCCTATTTATGTTTGATACTTGATACTACTTCTTGATGGTCCTTTTTATATTTTCAGAGTCTTCTCCTTTGGTTCAGAGATAGAGTTATCTGATTGAGAGTAGTATACTACTGAGGTCATTGTGAGTCATCATGAGTTTGGGTGAAGATCATCTCATAATTAAGATGAGCTACAGATAAGTCACAACTTGCAACTAGTGGCTTACAAGATGTAAGTAGTCTTACAGATTTTGATATTACCAGATTTAGAGGTATCATCACAATAGCTATGGCTAACTTGGAAGCTAGGAGAAATAGGAGAAGATCTGATAGTAATATGAATACTGGGATTTGGCAAACTATTGAAAGGGGAAGAGAAAGTTCTGCTAGACCTTTATAGATAGCTGAAGGAGAGTATAGTATTAACAAAGAAGTAGTTAGATGATAAATTAGATAACTGGTAGAGATCTGAGACTAGGGGGAGTAACTAGTAATTTAGTAACTGGGTTGGGAACTATAAATAGAGTAGTGACTTAGAAAGATATAACTAGTGATATAATTAACAATTCTGCTAAAAGAAGAAAAAAAATCACTTTTGCAGTTAGAATTGATAAGCTAGTAGTATATGTACTCCTTCTTTTATAAATTAATCTCTATATAAGTAATCTTAGCAAAAATTCTTAGACTTGAAATATCAGTTAGGAAAATATTGAAGGTAGTTGGGAAAAGAGTGAATAGTACTGAATTATTAAAGTTCATTCTTTTGGTAGAAGTAGTAGAGATTAGATTTATAGAGAAGTAAAAGATGATATTAGTATTAGAGAATATTATATACTTAGGGAACATGAAGAAAAGAAAGAAAAGAGAATGTTTATTTAATTATCTAAGTTGTGTACCTCTATATGTCTGATTGATGACATTATTTTACTATACTATAATTATATCAAGTTGTATATAGAAATGGGATTTCAACACTCTCACTTAATGAGATATATATATATAAAATAAAATGCAAATAGAAATGCAAATAAAACTGACTAAGCTAAGCAAACAAAACATTACCAATGAGATACTATCTAGATCACTAAAAAAAGATTCAAATTCCCTACTTATAAGTATAAAAATAGCTTAATAAAGTAGTGAAAAATGAAAATCCTGAGCAATATTATAGGTTTCCACCATAATATTTATCAATCAAATCTCTACTATTTGTCATATATCATAACTATAGTACTTATTCTATTTATTTATCATAATGCTTATTCCCTATATGCAGAATTTAAACTTTGACTTTGAAAGAGCCTTTATGAGTGAATTTGCTATCATTTATTCCATGGAGATATATTCCAGATATATAGTCTCATTTTCAATGTATTTTTATATATAATGATGCTATATATCAATATGTTTGATCTTTGTATAATATATAGGGTTCTTTGCCAAAGTAATAGTAGATTGGTTATCCTGTTATATAGTCATAGATCTCTGAGAGAATCTCAAATCATTTAGTAGTTTATAAAGCCAAATAGCTTCTTTTGTCACCATAGATAATACTTGGTATTCTACTTATATAGATAATATTGTTACTAAAGATTGCTTGTGAGTTTGCTATGAAATGGCTCCACTATCATCAAGATAGAAGAAGTACCTAGTTATAGATCTTCTGTCATCCAAATCACTAGCCCAATTGATATCATACATATATACTAGAAAGGTTCACAGTACTCCTACTTATTACCTTATTACCCAGATTAAGTACATAGCTCTTTGTACCTTTTATATATCTGTAGTGCTCTGAACAAGTCAATTCGAATCAAATCTAGATTTGAGTTATCATATGAAAGTTTGATCTGAATCTCAAATCTGAAGCCATCTGAATTAACTCAGATTAATCCAAATCACTCCATCTGAATTATTCCATCCAAATCACCTATCTGAATTACCCCACCCAAACTACCTCATCCAAACCACTCAATCCAAATCACTCAATCTGGATCACTCAATCCAAATCAAATCACTCAATCCAAATCACTTAATCCAAATTTCTCAATCTGAATTACTCAATCTGAATCCTCCAATTTGAATTCTCCAATTCAAATCCTCTAATTCAAATTCTTCAATCTGAATTCTTATTCAAATCCTTCAACTGAATCCTCTAATCTGAATTCTCCACATACCTCATATGCTGGATACATTCACATATACAATATATATATATATAAATATATATATGTATATACAAATATGCAAACACACATATCAACAGATCAGTCTTCAACAGTTCACAGTACTGATGATGCTTCAAGTCAAATATCCCTGATAGTTCCACACCTTCCATGCAATCCTTGCTCTGAAATCTAGTAATATTATGCTAAGATGGGAGATGATATTGTTTATAATTATTACAGGTAAAAAATTAAGATGCACCTATTGATATAATTGATACTTTTGTTTGACACATACATGATACTGTTTCATCCACTCCCATAAACTGTACCAGCCAGAAGTTCAAAATGCTTAGTGGTATGACTTCAAATATATATTAATATATAAAAGACAAGTACTCTGACAAAATTAAAAAGAATATAGAGATAAATAAAATTGACATCCAAGCTATGGTGAGTATATTTATCTGATTGCCTGACCATTTCTGTACCAATAACCCTATTTAATCAAAAATATTTAGCCATACTCTTTAGCAGAATTTCAAAATTGGCTCATTTACTGGATTATATATATAGACCAGCTATTCACAACCATTGAGAGTGATCAATTGCATAGCATCTTTGGCCTCCTCAAGTATGATTTATATTTGCCAAATACTAATACTATTTACAAAGATGTCCTGGAGGCCTATAGGAAGGAGTTTGACAATCTCCACTAGATACTTCAGGTAAAATAAGGGCAGTACTATGACCTTTGCAAGCTAAATTATATATATATTTTTATAAAGAGCTTACCAATGTAACCTTACATTCAATAAGTAGAATTCAGCAAACCAAATTTTATTTACAATTGACACATGGATATCCCCCAATGCAATTTCATTTCTGAGCATTATCAGTTATTGCATTGATCTCAATTTGCAGCTTAAATCTCTCACCCTTGACTTTGTCAAACTTGCTGGCCCTCATTCTGGAGACAACATCACAGATACTTTTATTAGTTATATCCAGGAGCTTGGGATCACAACCAAGGTAAAAAAGGGGGGCTTGTCATCAGGTTGGTATTTTGAGAGAGGTTCTAAAACAAACCAGATTTTATTGGTTATTTATTTTCATATAAATTTACCAACCAAATATTTCAAGTACAGATTTTGGCCATTATGATGGATAATGCCACAAACAACTTAACATTTTTCAAAGTTTTAGCAGCCAGTCTCAAACAGGAAAATATGGCCTTTAGTATAGAAAGCTACTATATATAATACCAGACCCACATACTGAACCTCACTGTTCAGGACTATCTTACACATATAGATAAAACATCCAAGAGAGGAGAGGCCCTGAGTATAATTTCCAAGCTATACAAACTGATTGTATCAGTCAGATCATCCCCACAATGATAAGACAAATTTACTGTATAGTGTAGGGCAATCAGTTTAGCCCTGAAAGAGCTTATATTGGATGTCTGTACATATTGGAACTCAACATTTGTAATGATCCAGCACAAGCTGGAGTTTGCTGTAGTATGTATTTTTTTTTTTCTTTGGTTGACTGAAGTAACTTGTTTTGGATAATTGAAGATTTTTTTTTTTTTTAAAAAAAAAAAATAAAAAATACCAATAGATTCAACAGTAGCTGCCAACAAGGAAATACAGGGCAAGACTCTAGGTGAAAGTGAGTGGGATGTACTTAGGAATGTTGTCAGAGTTTTGGAAGTAAGTGGTAATTACTCTGGCTCAACACTCATTTTGTCTGCCTCTGCACAATACAATACCTTACCACATATAACTGCCAGTGTTTCGATGATTGTACAAAGAATATAGTCAAACAAATGACCCTGACAATAAGCTCTGCAATATCAGTATACAACCTTCAGATTGATTGGCTAGAGGGCAAGCTTGAGAACCGGCTAGAGGGTTGTAGTGATTTACAGTTAAGCCCAGATCAGAGAGATGTCATAGAGGTTGCTCTAATCAAGCTCAGAAAATACTACTCCAAAACAGATACCACCATATACTCAATTAGTATAGATATGTCAGTATATAGCTATTGCCCCTTCCAAAATAGAGAAACCTCTACAAAAACTCACTCTATTTTCTCTAAACAGTGCTGGACCCATGCTTAAAGCTACAATACTATAAAGATCAGGGCTAGGAGCAGTACTTTATTGGGAGAACCAAGCAGGTTATAATTGAAGTATATCAGAAAAACTATGTACTACTACAAGATTTCAGCTGAAGTCTGGATGAATATGCCAAGAGAGCTCTCTTGTCTTACATTTATTTCAGCAGAAAGAGAAAGAGAGAGCCATCAGTGAAAGAGCTGCTGCCAATAGACAAACTTATCATTTACCTTACTAGTGACTATATGATCCTGCTTGAGGGCATGAAGGTACTCAACTGGTAGAAGGTGGGTTATCAGATAGATATTGGACCAATTTAACCTACTAATCTAATCACTACTCTATCCACTGGGATATGTAGTTGCATTAAATGAACTTCTCTAGTCTATATGGTATGACTCAGGACTACCTGGTGATTCCTGCCTCTAGCACTCCCATCGAGTGAGTGTTCTCAGATAGAGTAGACCTTATTGCCCCAAAGAGGTATATGCTGAATGCTGAGACAATCTGGACATATATGTATCTGAAGTCTTGGTGGGGCTTAGGCTATTAAAATTTGGCAAATAAGTTGGTTGGCCTTGTGGAATATTTAATATCTTTCAAAAAAAAAGAAAAAAAAACCTGAGAACTCAGCCTAGAGTTTGCAGCTCAAGTGGGGCAGTGGTTGGCAGGGTTAGCAGCAGCAGAGGGAGTACAAAAAATTTGAGGCCCTCTGTCAGCAGCAAGGGGCAGCTCCAAGCTGTCAGTGTCCTAAGCTGTCAGTGCCCAGATCAGTGGGTGGGTCAGTGAGCATGGGGTCAGTGGAGAGAGTATATAAAATTTGCAGCCCTCTACTCACAGCAAGGGGTAGCCCCAAGCTACAAGTATCTGAGATGGGGGGGTTGGTAGAGGGGGGGGGTAGGTGGAGGGAGTATGCAAAATTTGTAGCCCTCCACCAGCAGTAAGAGGCAGCCCCAAGCTATCAGTATTTGGGTCAGTGGGTGGAGTTGGTTGGTAGAGGCAGTGGGTATAGGGTCAGTAGAGAGAGCATGCAAAATTTGCAGCCCTTCACTGGCAGCAAGGGGCAGCCACAAGCCACAAGTGTCCAGAATGGGCAGGACAGGTGGAGAGAGTGTACAAAATTTGTAGCACCAGTAGATGGGGCTCCCCCCAGCAGCAGCAAGAGTATGCAAAATTTACAGCCCTCCACCAGCAGTATAGAGGCAGCTCCAAGCTACCAAGAAGTCCAAGTCCAGATTGGAGAGTGCTTCTGGCAGTCAGAGAGTGCTTCTGGTAGTCAGAGGACATTTCTGGCAATCAAAGGGTGCTTCTGGCAGTTGAAGAGTACTTCTGGTGGTCAGAGGGTACTTCTGGCAGTCAGAGGATATTTTCAGCAGTTGGAGGATACTTCCAGTGGTCAAAGTCCACCACAGATTTGGGCCCCATTGCCAGTTTGGGTCTCATGGGCACCCTGGCCCTGTGCTGCAGTGCTGCACTGATGGCACTACAAGAGCAGGGCCATGGGGCCAGTAGGGCCTAGCATAGCAGCTAAACTAGTACTACAGAAGAGGCACTCGGCTACCAGCCCAACCCATATAAAATGATTGCTGAACCCTTACAAAAGATTGTCTAACCCTTGTAAAAGATTGCCTAACTCTAACAAAAGATTGCCTAACCCTAATGAAAGATTGCCTAACTCTTACAAAAACTGCTCCACCTGCTGGTCCCAGGCCTTGATAAGTCTGTCATCTGTTGTGAGTATAACAACTGTTATATCTGAGCTCTCCTCAAAGATGATGGTACCATAGTGGTCATGTGGTTGGAATAGGATGGCTGTATTGGCCACAAATGGAACTCTGAAACCATAGGTGAGGTTATACTAGACTCTGCTGCCATTCTCCCAGATTGGGCCCTTTCTTTCCAGGATGTAAAATATTACTAGGGTGATATTATTGTCTGTATATATGAGTAGAGAAATATTGTACCCGATGTATTCTGATATGATATGAGTGTATGGTTGTGTAAACTCTTGGCCTAGGACCTTGTACTGTCAGGCTGTACTGGTGGATGCCTGCTCTTAGTCCAGCCCCAGGAGCCCTGGCTTGGAAACCTGCCAGATAGACAGCATTCAGTCAGTCCTTTTTGCATATAGGAGAGCAGAAACCCCCCAGGCTGCAGCATCCAAAAAAAGTGAAGCTCCTCACCTCATATAGTATACTAAATTGTACTAAGAATGTATATACAGCTATGCCAAGATCACCACCAAGCTGACCTGCCATATACTCTACCAATCTGCTCAAAGAACCCCAGATTATAGCCACTATTACTGTACAGACTGTGTTATGCTCACATGCAGTTTGCTCTTTAATGATACTTCTAAAGTTCCAGTGGTGGTACAGAATCTTGTATATATCTGGAATTGTATCAAAAAGAGTATGTCAGCAAAGAGTGTGATTATCTTGAGAGGAGTAAAAAAAAGGGAGATGAGTGTGGGAGATTTTAGAACTCTGGAATCCACCCTTTACCAGTGTTACAGTATATCCAATTCCCATCCAAACACCCCCTCCTTGCTTTTTTCACCCTCTCTTTCCTGCTACCTAGTATTTGATACAATCCTCACAAATCTCATTAATGTGGCAGTGAAGCTCATCACTGTAGAGGTTCCTTATCACCATCATAACCACCTCTCTACATTCATTAATAATGATATGGTTCTCTTTATTATTGGTTACTCCTGCTGGTCAATGGACCCCTTGGTCGAGAATGATTAGCTCTGATTCAAATGTAGACCCCCAAGCCTTGATGATGATGCTAGTACTGCTCATACTGAATATCTTGCCCTTGAAATTCTCTATTTGATCAGATGCTGAATGTGATTGAACATGGGTAACTTTGAACTCTCCTTTCCAATAGAACTGAGCCCTGATCTGAGAGGCTGAGATAGGTATACAGACAGATTGCATGCAGATGGATTGCATACAGATAAGTTGTATATGGATGAGTTACATACAGGTAGGTTGCATACAGGTGGATTATATATAGACAGGTTGCATGCAGATGGGTTGCATGCAGGCAGATTGCATGTGGATGGATTGCATGCAGGTGTGGGTGTTTTTTTAGAGAGAAACTATATAAAAAATGAAGTTAAATAAAACACAAAGATGGGTATTTCAGAAAAAGAGCATAAGTGAGTGAGTGAGTGAGTGAGTTATATGCTAATGAGTTATATACTAATGAGTTGCATGAGTTGTATGAGTTATACAAGATTGCTCATGAAGGCTTGCTTTTGTTTCTTTTAAGACCTCTGCCATATAATGCATTGACTCAACAGCTCAGCTACCAAAGGCATACCCCATAATGTCTGCCAGCCTTTCTTCATCTTGATCAGATATTGTGAATAAAGTCAGTAGATCTCGCTATAGAGCTGTGGACTCTAAGAAAAGCATGAGGTGAATTGAGTCATACTGGGGAAATTTAAATAAACACAAGTAAATAAGTAGTAGCAGAGTAAGCAACCTACAACTACTATTGGCTGCTCCAAAAAGACTACCACATATATAGCTGTGAGATCTGTGAATTCTGAGATCTGAAGGACTGCCATGAGTTATTGCTGGAATTCTCTCTCATCTCTACCATCACCACTACTATCACAATCACCATTGCCACCACTGTCACCCCTTTGGCTCTTGATGAGCAGCTTGTATACTGCCCATATGAGAATTGTCAGCAGAGAGTGCATTTCCACCTTGAATACTCTCTCTTTTGATGATCATTACAGGGTAAAAAATGAGTAGACTGGACCAATATATGATTAAGGGCTGCTGTTTTGTTTGCTCATAATTGTGGCAGGAAAGAAAAAAGAACAAAGAAAAAGAACAAAGAAAGAACAAAAGATAAGAGGGAACAAAAGAAAGAGTGATGTCACCAAAGTACAATAGGATAAAAAAACAAGAACAAAAATGAACAAAAGAAAGAGTGATGTCACCAAAGATTTCAATTCAGATAGATCAATTCAGATGGATCAATCTGGATGGATTAATCCAGATCAATCTAGATCAGATCACAAGACCAATCTGAGTTGATTTAAATCCATCATATGATGAATCTAAATTGAATCTCATCCAGATTAACTCCATTCATTTGGAGCACTATATATCTGAATATACACTTAATTGCTGTCCAATGTAAATTATTATAGTAGAATAAGTATTGCACCACTTTGTTGACTGTATACAATATGTCAGACCTTGTTCTGAGTATAAGATACATAAGGAATTCTATTGCTTATCAATAATAAATATCATCATATTCATTAGATATGTCAGACTTCTTTAATCTTATAGATATCTCTATAGGTATTCTGATAGGTTTGTATTCACTCATACCAAATTACATGAGTATTATCTGAACATAGATTCTTTGACTCAGGTATATAGTATATATATTCCTGTTATATATAATGGATATCTCCAAAAGAAAAGATATATCACCCATATCTGTCATATTGAACTTCTTATATAATACTACCTTTACTTTATTGATTTTACTTATCATTCTAACTAAAATGATATTATTGATCCAAATTTCTAGGTATACCATTTCTGAGGATATACAATAAGTGTATGTACATGGGTCTGCTTTATATGATTTGCTCTCTTTAGTAGATCTGGGTGGAAGTCAACAGCTATAGTATAATGGCTTCTGGTGGGGGGTGGTGGATGGAGCACACCAAATCAGTCTGTCTTGGCAAAGTAATAAGGAGGAGATGCTGTGGAGCCTGGCTATGTGGAAATGAGACAGACTGCTTCTGAGGGGTATTCTATTTGCTGAGTTTGATATTGGTGATAGAGTGGAGTATCAGTGGAGTCTTGGCCAGGATCTTTGGCCAAGTAGTTGGTAGGCAGTGAGGATTGGTAAGGAGTGGGACTGGGCAGGAGTCTGGTCATAGAGTACTGAGGTGTGGAGGTGGCTTCCTCCCAAGTTCTGGGTGGTATGGTGGCAGATGCTGTGGAGGAGAATGTTATGTTGAATTTTCATACTGAGCATCTGGTGGATGGTGGCCAATTAGATTGTGAGGAGTATTATAATATAGGGCAAGTTGGGGGATTTATACAGATACCAGAATATTAGCTGGGAGAGTGTGAGGTTCTGGGGGACTTTTGGATTGTAGTAGGAGACTAGCTGGGGGTAGAGAGGAGGCCAGATGTAGAGAGAGATCACTGGGAGGATTTGAGATCTTGGTTAGTGGGTGGTGTAGACAATGGTTGGCTCACTGTAGAGTGGGTTTTAGCTGTATAGGTAGGGCTGGCTGAACATTGGCTCTTTGTTTTTGAGGAGGGGTGACAGATAGGTATACAAGAGAAGTTATTAAGATAGGAGAGGTTAATGGGAGATTTACTGACTGGGTGGTGGGTTGGTTGGGGTCCTCAGGGTGGGCAATGTCACCATCTGATAGAAGGGATCTGTGAACAGAGTGATGGGCAGGTGGTAATGATGAATGACAAAGTTGTCTTTCATCATATAAAGGTAGGGGGGGGAAGAGGACTTCTCTAGAGGGATCAGATAGGGGTGGGAACAGTGTATTTTATAGAGGATAGATAGGTGTGTTAATAAAGAATGGAGTCCAAGTAACTATAAAAAAAAAAAAGGTCTGCTTCACAATATTTAAACCCATTATCTTCTATGAGATAGTTATTAATCTTTTAGTTCCATAGTCTTACCACTTACTTTATACTATAAAGAACTTTAAATAGTCTGTATACTAACTCCTTCTTATTATTATAGAGTTTGTATCTCTATAATTAATAAATATATAGTTTGGTATCTATATCTCTATTCTGAAAAGCTGTCTTAATATCCATTTAATGGATTTTATAGTTATACTTAGCTCTGATCACAAGAAGTACTCTAAGCAAAGTAAGCTTAAATATCGAGAAAAATGTCTTATTGTAATTAACTCCAAAGACTTATAAGTATTTCTTTGCTACAAATTGAGCCTTATATATACTACTCTATGCTACTACTGCTATTATGCTTGATTTTATATACTCATCAGAATCCTATAGCTTACCAATTTACTAGGAGAGAGACTAAATCTCATGTATTATTTTTGATGAGTGAGCTATACTTCTCATCTATAGCCTTTTTCTACTCTATTTTATTATCTGAGTGAATGGCTTTGTTATAGTTTACTGGCTCACTAGTCATTGTTATGTAAGCATACTTATAAGCATAGTTTATATGATATTACTTGCAATAGAATATCTTAGATAGGTTCTAGTATGTAATCTCCTAAATCCCCTCAAACTTCATTATCTATTCTAGACTTATACTATTTCTTGCCTTTCAGAGAGGTATTCTCTTCTTCTTCATTATCCATAATCTTTATAATTCTCAGTTCAGGGAATTTCATAGGTAGTTGCATTATTGATCTCATAGATATGGATTGTACCACAAGAGTCTCAATCATTGGTATAGTTGTGCTTACTATTGGTATAGTTCTACTCACCATTGGTAGACTGATTATAGGTATAGGAATTTCTATATAAATTTCCCATTCCTTTACTCTCTCCTTGAATTGAATATTGTTTGTGAATTCTACAGTCTATATGTCACTCTGTTATATTTAAGAAATATATGCTTATCTACCTTAGGCTTGAATTTGTCTCTATTACTACCTTTATCCAAGACATAAGCCTTACTTCCAAATATCCATAGGTGCAAGATGTTGGACTTAGATCTACTCTATAATTAAGATTGTTATCTTTAAATTACTCATCACTACATTTCTTGTGTAGAGCTCAAGAGATGTATTAATTACATATATATGTTACTATATTTAATATTTCTGCCTAAAAAGATTGTGATAGACTAGTTGCATTTATCATCATTTGGGCCATCTCTATAATTATTCAGTTAAACTGCTCTACTATGCCATTTTGTTAGTGAGTATAAGATACTGTCCTATTGTGCTATATTCTATGCTCTTTCAAGAAATGTTTAAAAGTCTTATTTATATATTCTATTCCATTATCAGAGTATAGTATTCTTATTTGACATTTCATTTCATTCTCCACACTTGTCTTGAATTCCTTGAATTTTTCAAATACCTCACTCTTCACTAAAAGGAAGTATATATAGGCTTTACAAGTATAGCTATCAATAAAGGTGATGAAGTACCTTATCCTAGAGTGTAATGACATATGCATAAGACCACAAATATCCATATATATGAGATTAAGTATGCTATTTACTCATTTTGTCTTTTTCTGAAAAGATCTCTAGGAAGCCTTATTTACTATATAATTATTGCAGAAGAAATTCAGAGATGTACAGTTTGGCAATCCTCTTACTGAGCTATTTCTCATCATCTATTCCAGCTTGTCTGGCCAATATGTCCTAAGCATTCATACTATATATACCAGATATTGATTACTATTATAGAATATGCTGATATACTATTTGGTATACTATTAATTATGAATATATTCCCTTTTTTCGATACATATATTAGTTTCTTATTGTTCTTTAGATCAATTACTGTTATACTGTTTGAGTATATATTCACTTCTTTATCTTCTTGAGCCATCATCTGTTCTATCAAGAAGAGATTTTTGCTAATATCTGAAGCATATAGTATGTCTTCAAAAGTGTCTGAGAGTTTATCAACTTTCTTATATATATGTATATTGATATTACCTTTGCCCTGAGTATAGATCACATTGTTGTCACTCAGTTTGATAAGTACAGAATGCTCAAATTTCTCATATATAGAGAACTACTCATAATGTACTATTATATATTATATTATATTAGAATCTATGAGCCAGATCTCTTTGCTGTATACATTGGCACTACTCAGTATATAGCTTATATTGGCACTTGCACTTACATCATTTTTTGTTAGTGTAAAAGTGTTTTCTACTTCTATATCTGCATGTAGGTAGATCTCCACCTCTACAAAGAATATACCTTAACTACTTCCACTTTGACTACTTCTGCTTTGATTGTTATTTATATCCACAATATTCATCTATCTATATTGATCACTCTTTTTCTTCTTCTTGAGATTGCAATCTTGTATATGATGTCCAGACTTGTTGTAGTAGAAGAACTTACTGCTGAATTTGGCTTATTAACTATCACACTACTGGTTTTGCCCTTATCTTTTGCTTTGCTTATCTCCTTTGTCTTGATCATGTACTCTATAGAATACTTTCTGATTATAGTCTTTGTTGATACTATTGTTTTATCTTGATTCCTTATTTAATAAGCTCATAATAATATGTTTATAGTTTGATAACTTGTTGGATTCCTGCATAGTAGAAATGACTATATTGTATGCCTCAGGAAGGCCTTATATAAGAGCCAGGACCTTGTCTTTTTCTCTGATAAGATCTGCTAGTATAGAAATAGAATTCACCTAATTCATCAGATTATTAATATAGTTGGTATATTCCTGGATACTCTCTCTGAGCTTCTTCTGAAGAGTGAATAGTTACTCCTTTAGATAGAATTTATTTGATATGGATACTTGTTAGTGATGATTGTATAGAATCTCCCAGACTTTGTTCACTATTATAGTATTTATGATAAGTTTTATTTGTTCATTTGATAGAGTAAAGGTAATCTCTTTTAGTACTTTGTGATCCTTTATGATATCATATCTTGTTACTTGTGCTTGTGGCTTCCAATAGTCCTCCAGATTACATTCTTCTAATAGATTCCTCATATAGTATATCTATATAGCATAGTCCTTACCATCAAAGACAGAAATTATCCTTTTTATCATTATAGCTACTATCATCAGTATGACTATCAGAGAGACTGTACCTATGCTGGTATCTGCTCTACCTGTATTATTTGGCAGGCTTATGCTTAATGCTATACTTGGGCTTCCTGAGTTTGATATCTTCTTTATGCATAGTATAGTATATATTAAAGAGATGTCTTATTATCTATTTTTGCTAGCAGGACTCATAACCTTTATTGTATACTTAGGAAATATGAAGAAAATAAAGGAAAGGAGAATTTTTATTTCATTATCCAAGTCACACACCTTTATATATCTAATTGATGATATCATTTCACTATACCACAATTATATCAAGTTGTATATAGAAATGAGATTTCAATAGAGAAGAGACTAATAGTGAAGAGTGTGAAGATAGGATATAAAGGAGTTAATCTTGGCTGAAATAGCAAAATATTGAGAGATAGTTGACTTTAGTTTTATATTCTGGGAGAATATAAGTTATAGAATAGAATATGTGAGATTATAGTGAGACTGAAAAAGTAAGAGATAATAAAGATAAAGAAGAATTTGCCAGAAGTAATCTATATTACTGAATAGAAGTATAAGGTCTGAAGAGGAAAAGGATTTGAATATAATATGAAGAAACTGATAATAACCTTAAAGGATTGAGCAGCTGCTAAGGAAATGTGCAAGAGACAATAAAAGGAGTTTGTAATATGTCTTTCTCTAGTACTACTCATGTTACACTAATTTCTAGTATACTTTTGACATATTTTTTCAAAGTTTATTAAAGAAAGTAACTAAATAGATAATAAATATAAAAGGTTCTAGAAGGTATACTAGAGTGAAAGATAGTAGAGCATTTAGTTTATAGTATGAAAAGAGGGAGTATAGATTGAAAATAGACTTTTTTGATCAGACTGGTGGTGATAGTAAGTCTGGTGAAGGATAATGGATAAGTATGAGAATAGAGAGAGAGAGAGAGACTAGTGAGCTTTATCATAGTGATAAGGCTAGAAGTAGGGTAGGAAGAGCTGATAGCTAGATACAGATTAAAAAGGAGAAGGGGAGGCTAAAAGGACTGGTAGGGCTCTGCCTAGTATAGGAGAGAAATGGATTAGATGAGCTATAACTAGGAATAGAGATAAGATTACTAATAGTATCATGATAGAAAATCTGGAAAAAAATATAAATATAATTACTGATGAGGGTAAAAAGACTTCAGAGAGCTCAGGTCTGATATACAAGAGTAATCTATTGGATGGAGTGATAAAACTAGTGGTGGCTCCATTATTTAAGAAGTTAATTTCAGAGTTTATAGTCATATTGAGTTTCTGAGAACTAGTAGTAATGATGAGGATAATCTTAAGATTACTCAGCAATTAGTTGGAAGATATAGCCTTAGTGAAGTTTCTGAAGAGATTGAAGAGAGTAGAGATTAGGTTTATTAAGGAGAAGTATCTGGTAATAGTCTTGATAAAAGAGATAATAATATATAGAAGAGATAGTATATAGTACTAATAATAAGATATCTGAGATAGGACTCCAGAGTGATATACCTAATAGTTAAGGAGGTCCTAATGATATCAATGGAGGAGATAAAGAATAGAGTAGAAATAGTAATATAGAAATATAAAGATATCATAAATATCAGATTTTAGATATAAGAAGAGATAAAGTTCAGAACTAGAGAAGTAAAGATGAGATTGAGGTTAGTCAGAAAGGAGGTAATAGAGAAGACTAGAGATTGGCCTCAAGTATTGAAGTAGGAAACTTTTAAGTATAAGATATTAAGAATGAAAAGATTAAAAGAGGATGAGGAGAATCTATTTATAGTATTTTGAGAGCTAGATAAGACAGTTTAGAAATAGTTAAAGATATAAAAGACCTTTGAGAATATATAGGATAATAGTAGAGAAGATGAATAGCAAGAAGATAAAAATAGATAAGAAGGCATAGAAGAGAGTATAGAAGATATGTTTGCAGAGAGAGCTATTGAAGAGCTATAGATAAGTCAGGAGGTTTAATAGAGAAATTCTCTGAGTAGACTGGAAGTTTGGAGACTTCCCAATATATCTCTCAGTATACAAGAATTATTAGAGAGAATGAATCAGTGCCCCTTTCTCCACTACCTTACCAGTTACAATAGTTTGGTAGGCAACCTTCCGAGTCCTCTTTCCACATTTATTACCCCCCTCTACCTCAGGTTGGTTTGCTGTACCTGTTGCAGGGCAGTGGGAGGGAGGCAATGGTGACAAGTTGCCCCTTTATCAGTGTCAGATCAGTGTTTTCTCTACTTTTTCATAGTTTCTGGTGCCTTCAGCTACATCTGGAGTATATCTGTTTTGGTGTGGTGCCTTCTTCCTTTTGCTGTCACCAACAAGGTGTTGTCTCGGTATGTCTCAGACTACATAGAGAGTTGGCTGACCTTGGGTGTCAAGTACTCAGTGTAGGTTACCTGCAGGTCTTTAGTGCCTGTGGTTGGGCCCTCTGGCTTTGGTGAGCTTCCTGGTGAGCATGGTTCTGGTATAGGTGACTGCTTTTCAGGTGTTGTTGAGATGGGAGGAGAGATGGCCATCACAGATAGGAGGAAGGACAATAATGGTGGACCAGTAGGGTGCCAGATGGGGGGCAGTCATCGGGGCTGGGGCAGGTGCTGCTTCAGTGGGGCCTTTTGATTGGTGCAGCACAGTTAGGTGGTAGGTATCACTCTTGACTTCTTTTGGCAGGTTGGCAGGTTAGGCTCTGGTTGTCAGAGGGGGTTGGGGGCCTGAGACTACCCATTTCAGGCATCTTGGCTGCACTCAACTGAAACTGGGAGCTGACATAGCAATATGATTGAGGCCTGCAGGCTTGAGTAGTGGGGTATTGGGGGTCTCCTCCTGCCTTACATGTAAGTCCTTTACTTACCTCGACTGGGAAAACCAGGCCCTACCCACCATGTTGTACTTTGATAAGGATTTTTCTTTACCTGTTATTCTCTTTGGGGTGGCAGGGGCTATTCTATTCAGCTTGAGTGTGGCCTTATATATACATTGGGTTCTCAGGCATATGCTTTTGGTCATTGGCATATGGTTGGGTTTCCACTGGTGGTAGAGAGAGCATGGTGTGCAGAATGAGGTACAGGCCAACATAGGCCCTGCTGTACCTGATATGGTTGAGCTGCTGGACAATAGCTAGCCTAGATTAATAGGGGGGCAGTACTTGGTGGGTGGTGGGGGAGGGTTTTGGCCAATATAGTCTAGATTCCCTTCCTATAAAATTCCATGGGACATTGAGTCCATTAAAAAA
>RBNI01002850.1:0-17317 GCA_003990745.1 Jimgerdemannia flammicorona
GTCTGCTCACCAGGGCTGGATCATCGTTTACACGTGAGAGCACACCTACGCGTCGGATCTAGCAGCGCCGGGACTGAATAAAGAATAGCCCCCCGAACCCCAAAAGAAAGCCCGAGGCAAAGAAAAACCCCCCAACCAACCAACAGAGAGCAAAGTAGATTCAAAGCAGGTGAGTAAAGGACTTACACGCAGCACCTTCCTCAAAGGACTTACGCATGGGCTAGGGCCTAAAAAGACCCCACTCTCACTCCCCGAGCCTGCGGGCCTCGATCACGTCGCCGTGTCAGCTCCTGGTTCCAGTCGGGTACTGCCAAATGAGGAAGGTCCCACTCCCCAAGCCTGCGGGCCTTGATCGCGTTGCCGCGTCAGCTCCCAGTTCCAGTTGGGTACAGCCAGGACGCCGGCCCCTGCACCACCCCACCCCCCACTAGCCAATCGAAAGGCCCCACCGAAATATTGTCCGCCCCAGCCCCGATGACCGCCCCCAGCTGGCACCCCACTGGTTCACTGTAATCGCCCTTCCTCCTATCTGTGATGGCCATCTCCCCTCCCATCCCGACATCACCCGAAAAGCAGTCACCTACGCCAGAACCATGCTCGCTGGGAAGCTCGCCAAAGCCAGAGGGCCCCACCACAGGCACCGAGGACCTGCAGGTAACCTACACTGAGCACTTGACGCCCAAGGTCAGCCAACTCCCTACGTAGCCCGAGACACACTGAGACAGCACCTTGTTGGCGACGGCAAAAGGAAGAAGGCGCCGCACCAAAACAGATGCACTCCAGACGCAGCTGAAGACACCAGAAACCGCGAAAAAGTAGAGAAGACACCGATCTGACACCGATAAAGGGGCAACTCATCACCATTGCCCTCCTCCCACCATACCCATACAGGCATAGCAAACCAACCCGAGGTAGAGGGGGTAACAATAGGAGAAAGGGGACTCGGAAGGTTGCCTACCAAACCTTGTGACCGGTAAGGTAGCGGAGAAAGGAGTGTTGATACTCTATTCCTTCACTAAGGCAAAAATCCTCCGCCAAAGCACCACCCAGTAATAACTGGTCCCATCACCACATTTGTGGACCCTAATCTCCCTCTCTCTCAGCCCTATGCCACCAAAGTCCAATCCTTCTAGCACCATCTACCACCCTCCACCAAAGCCTCTATACCACATCTTCCTGCTCCCATCCAGGGCCACCATCGCAAGCAAATCACCAGATGTCCCATGAGGAGAGTACCGGGTCTCCCATACTCTCTGCATGAGTGGGACCCACTCCTGGCCCCTCAACTCACTCACTCTTTTCAGCCACTAAGCTCTCAGACAATGAAGACATTTGGTAAAGTCCACCAAGCCCAGCCCACCTCTGTCCACAGGGAGGGTCAGAACCTCCCATCCTATCTGACTTCTCTGCCCAGCCCAGATCCATGAGCTTGCCATCTTCAAAAGTCACCTGACCACCCATGCTGGAAAGTCCAGATGATACCCCACATACCATAGCTTCAGTAGTCAATAAGTATTCAGCACCATCACCCTTCCTGCCAAGGATATATGCCAACCACCCCATCACAACAGCACATCCCCCCACACTAATAGATGCTGCTCCCACCACACATGGGGCAGGAGAGACCCATACACCGAGAAGTAAATCCCCAGGTACCGAACTGGTTTGTCTGCCAGTACCACTATTCCAATCATATCTCCACCAACTATTCCACCACCCAGCACCAGAGTCTCACATTTATATCAATTTAGTTGAGCACCAGAACCCCTCTCATACCATTCCACAGTCCTCCTCAGTTCCTCTACATCTACCTGTAAGCCCAATCCAACCACCATATTATCTACAAAGGCCCCCACTTTCCAATTAATCCCCAGAATATCCAAACCCCCAATTCGATGCTGGATCCTGTCCAATAGGGGCTCTAAGAAAAGAGCATATAAGATGGGCAACAAAGGATCCCCTTGTGGCACTCCTCGACCAAGTGGGAAGGTTACACCCTGGTGGCCATTGACTATCAATGCTACCTGACTGTTACCCAAAAGACTGATCAGTGATCTCCTGACCTCAGGGGGAACACCCACCTGTTTCAACACTCCCTCCAGCCAGATCCTCCTCACTCTGTCATATGTCTTCTCCTGATCTAGAAATATCAAGTGGCCATCAACCCCAGCTGCCTGAGCCCCTTCAATTACTCCATGGACCCAGGCTGTCCCATCACAGATCAACTGACCACCAACAAACCCACGCTGCTCCACTCCTAGTATCTATCAAGCAATCTTCTGCAGTCTAGTCACCAAGACCTTTGTCACCAGCTTGCGATCCATGTCGAGGAGCATAATTGGATGCCAGTTCTTCCAATCTTCCCTTCACCTCTTATCCTTATAGAGCAGGGAGACCAACCCTAGGTGCTGTCTCCCAATCTAAGATCCAGACTATAGAATCTCATTACACATCACCGCCAACTCCTCCAATACTATCCCCACCCCTGCCATCTT
The DNA here is from genome assembly GCA_003990745.1 of Jimgerdemannia flammicorona. NCBI lineage: Eukaryota > Fungi > Mucoromycota > Endogonomycetes > Endogonales > Endogonaceae > Jimgerdemannia > Jimgerdemannia flammicorona. The sequence goes on from RBNI01002850.1 coordinate 2,496, forward strand.
TTTCCAAAAATCCCAGGGAAGCTCATTCTTATCTAGGGCCATCCTCAGACTTGTCGAAGCCAGAACCTTACAAACTTCCTCCCCCCTCACCGGATCCCCCAGAGTCCCCAGCCCCATTGCCAGATCGGGATGCCAGTCCTCCAGCTGTCTTTCAATGTCTGAGGCACCCTCCCCCCCTTCTTCCTCACTCTACAGGTCCTCCCAGTGGGACCTTAATAGTCCCAGAATCGCTGGAGTCCCAACCACCATCTCCCCTTCCTCATCCAGTACACCATCCCACTGCTGTTTAGTTCTCTGTACCTATAGCATCCATGATAAAAACCTAGTGGGTCTCTCCCCCTCCTCCAACCCTTGCCACCACAACCTTGCCACCATCCCCTGCAGGTTCACCTCCTCCTCCAATCGTATCACTTTCTTAAGTTCCTCAATTTCCTTTTGAATCCACACCAAATGCCAATCCACTACCTCCCAATCCTCTAGCGCTCCCACCCATCTCCCCAGAAGTATTACCAGTCGCTGGGAAGCCCAAAGAACTCTCTGCCTCTGCTGAATACTCCTCCCTTTCCCCACCTCCCTCCAGTACCTCTGAGCACTTGACTTCAGCTGCCACCAGTGATCCCCAATTGCCAATCCTCACTCATACCACCTCTTAATTTCCCCAACAACTTCCACCTCCCAGGCTGCCCATAATGAACTGTCTGCCAACAAAGAGGAATTCAGTTGCCAATGTCCAGACCCATCTCCATTTCCCCCAAACCTCCTCCCCCCTAGCAGACCCCAGTGATCTGACCAAGGGCACCACACCACCTCCAGCACAGTCCATACATCCACTCCCCAGCACTCAGCCATCAACATCCAGTCAATCCTAGAACCCAGCCCTGCTGCCCAGTGGGTATATATTCAACATTCTCCCCAGAACTGTCTCCCGGAATCCACCAACAAACTCAGCCTCTCTATCTCCATCCAATCCTCCAGCCCTCCACTTCTGCTTCTCATTCCTCTCCCACCATCTGTTCTATCCACTGCATTGTCCTGTACTATGTTGAAATCCCCCCCCAGGCAGTCGATCCCAGCCCCCCCCATGACACTGGCCTCTCTCAAATTTTGGATCCAATCTATCTGCTCCCCCTGCTCTGCTGGGCAATAATAAGAACCAACTGTCAAGGAGGTCCAACCCAGCCTCTTCCACACTACCCACACTAACCGACTCCCCCAATGTCCAATGTCCCCAATGTCCCCCCTCCCTTTTCGGACTAGAATACCCACCTGCCCAAGCCACATAGCTGCCCCCCCCCACTCTCTAGTCTAATCCTGAAAGTCCACATCTTTCTCATAATACACATTCTGTAGTAAGAAGAGATCAGCATCCAATCGCTTGAGCTATTCAAAAATGAATTTTTGTCTAGATACCTCCCTCAACCCATTCACATTCAAAGAGAAGATTCTGGTTATACTGTTCATAATAAATAATGTATGAATTCGAGAGCCCAGCCTAGTATTCCATACTCATCTCATCCCCAGCCAGATCCAATTGCCATTCTGCTTCCAGGTCACCTTCCTCGACAGCCTGAGCATCTAATACCTCTAGGATCTCCTGATACTCTACCCCATCCACCACCTCTATCTCCATCTGATAATTAGCGCATACCACCCTCCACTTCTCTAAGCCCTTCCTTGAATTCTACAAGTATGCTGCTCGATCATTCGCAATCCCTCACAATTCCTCCTCCCTCTGATCATCCACTTGATACTCGACTGATTCCAAGAGAACTGCTAAGATCTCATTCCTAACCTTCCTTGGTACCTCCTCACTCTGAAGGATCTCATCCCAATGCCTATCTTCCATAACCTGGAAGTCCTCCCCCCCCAGCTCCTCTACTGCCACCCCCTCCAGCGTCTTCCACAGCCACTTCTTCTCATCCACTGCTTCTGCAATCCCCTGGGTGACTCTCTCAACCTCCATCACTGGGTCCACCAGAGTGCTCCTCCTCACTGACTCATCCCACTCCTTCTCAAGCACATCCAACAATTCCTCCTCACCTCCAGCCCCACCTAGAACACTATACCAAGGCTGAACTCCCTCACTCATTTCTGTATCTGTCTCCCCACCAACCTGCCTCTCCTCACTTGGTCCCCCCTGGGCCCCACCCTGGGTCACCCTGTGCTCCCCAGCCCAGGCACTCTCCCACAATCTGGCACCACCTTCCCCCATACCACTACTAGCCCCACCGCCTCCCAGCTTTTCCAGCAGCTCCTTCTGGATTCTCCTCCCCTGCATCTTCTCTCATGTCACCCTGTCCATCCTGACCCTCTTGCCATCTACCAATTCCACCACCATTTTGGCTTCATACTCCTTCCAATCCAATCTCCTCCTCTTGACTGCTCCTGCCAAATCCTCCAGAGCCTCCAGTAAATCCTCCTCCTCCTCCTGAGTTCCTTTCACTCACATGACCTTGTACTCCACATGTCCCCACTTCAGAGTCACTGGCCAGTCCCTTGTCTTCCCTGTATTTTCCTTCCCAGCTAGCCTCACCCAGACATTGACATCCCCAGTCCTGAGCTCAGTACCCTCCCAGACCTTGAACCTGATGTCCACAATCTCCCCATACTCCTTTATCACCCCCACAATCAACTCCCAGGCCCTCTCCTTCGACACTGTGGGAAGATCCAGCACTGTCAACTATACCACTTGAGGATCTCAGCATATATACTGGGTCATAGGAACCACTACCCCTCCCACTATCAAACTCTTCTCTATAGCCACCAACAATGTCTTCTCTTCCTTGAACTCAACCTCAACCCCTTCTTTCCCCTTCAAGAACTTCACCAAAGCTTCCCCCTTTGCCTCCTACATCACCAGCCCCAGGATCATCCTCACAGTTACCACCAAGCCCCTGAAACACAGCATGATGGCAAATTTCGACCTTGACTTCTTGAGTAACAGTGCTGACACCATGCCCATCACCCCATCTGCCAGGTCCCCAGGCCTCGTGCCCACTCTCTGTCCAGAACTGCCAACCACCATCATATCTAGATTTTTTGCCAGATCCCTAGTCACAGCCCCATCAGTAGTCACATCTCCAGCCCCTACTCCCCCCCCCACCTTACTGCTCGATGCTCTCCTGGGCACCCCTCCCAGCTCCCCAACAGTAGCCATTGATGCCTTCCCCAGACCCAGCCAATCCTCCAGACCAGAGGCTGCCTTCCCCATCCTGACCTTGTCAGCAAAGATCATCTGCTCTCCTCCTCATTGCCTCAGACTGCCTCTCCCTCTGCCACCAGTGCCCCAGCTGGCCATAGCGGCCCCCAGCATCTCCAAACCATCTCCCCTCCTTCTCACCTACTGCCAGCCAAAGGCACTACTGTCCTCCTGGCCAGCATACTCATCAGTATGATCATTGCCATTCATGTCAATAGTCTACTTTCACCAAAGATATTGTAAAAAGTATTACTTGAGTCTTATATCACCTGAATGGTACTGGTGAAAGAGTCATTGCATCCACTCTTGACCCCTCAACTTATCAGCCCACCTCAGCCACCATACTCTCAAGCAGTATAGATACTTGGTAAAGTCCACCAGACCTAGCCCTCCTCTGTCTACTGATAATATCAATATCTCTCAGCCAATCTGACTCTGCTGCTCTGCCCATATCCACAATCTGGTTATCTTCAACAGTATCTTGACCATCTACACTGAGAAGTCCAAGTGATACCCCAGATATCATAACTTAGGTAGCTAATATACATTCAACACTATTATCCTTTCTACCAGAGAGACATATTAACTGCCCTATCTCAAGAGAGTATCTCTCCACTCAATTAGCCACTGCTCCTATCAACTCTGAGGTAATAGAGAACCATATACTGAGAAGTAGATCCCCAGGTATCTGATTACTTCTCCTGCTGGGACAACTGTTTCAATCACATCTCTTCCTACTATTTCTTTACCTAAGATCAGAGTCTCACACTTGTGCCAGTTGAGCTTAGAATCTGAGCACCCCTCATACCATTCCACTATACTCTCCAGTACTACCACATTATCTACAGAGCTCAGCCTGACCACCATATCATCAGCAAAGGCTCCCACCTTCCAGTTTACTCCCAGAATATTCAACCTCTCCACTCAATACTATATTCTGTCCAATAATGGCTCCAGAGAGAGGACATAAAGGATCAGCAATAGCAGATCTCTCTGTGGCACTCCTCTGTCCTATACTCATTTATCTTAATAGCTGCCTGACTCCCCTCTAACAGACTGATCAGTGATCCTCTAAACTCTGGGAGGATCTCTATTCACTTCAATACTCCCTCTAGCCATACCTACTAGACTCTGTCATAAGTCATCTCTTGGTCCAGAAATACTAGTCAACTATCAACCCCAGTAGTATAAGCTCTTTCAATAATACCATGGACCCATTCTGTCTTGTCTCTCATTAAACAACCTCTGACAAAGCCCCTCTACTCTATCTCTAATATCTGCTGAGCCACTCCTTGCAACCTAGCCACCAATATCTTTATCACTAACTTGCAATCTATATCCAGAAGTATGATTGATCTCCAGTTCTTCCAATCCTTCCTCCTCATCTTATTTTTGTATAGCAGAGCTATAAGCTCTAAGTACTGTCTCCCAATCTGGGTTTCTGAACCAATAACTTCATTATACATCTATATCATCTCCTCCAGTACTACCTTCATACTAGCCAATCATTGCCAAAAATCCCAAGATAGTCTATCCTCTCCTGGTGCTGTCCCCAGACTTATCAATGCCAAAACTCTACAGATCTCCTTCCTCCAGACAGGATCTCCAAGGTCACCTAGGCCCTCTGCTGGATCTGAGTGCCAAGTCTCCAGATGCTATTCAATATCTAGTACATCTTTACCACTCTCCTCTTCACTCTACAATCACTCTCAATAAGACCTCAGTTGGCCCAAGATCTCCAGTATTCTGATCACTATATCACCTGCTTCATCCAATACCCCTTCCCACTACTGCCTCATCCTCCTTATCTGAAGCAGCCTTGACAGAAACTTTGTAGATTACTCCCCCTCCTCCAAGCCCTACTACTGTAAATGAGCCACTATTCTCTTCACCTACAATTCCTCCTCCTATCTAAGTAGTCCCTTCAATTCTTCCACCTTCTATCAGGTCTATTGAGTCCTCCAATCCCCTTCCTTACTGTTATTCAAGGATCCTACCCACCTCTCCAGAAGCCTCTCCAACCTCTGTGAGGCCTATCTTATATGACTCCTCCTCTGAGCCCCCATCTCCCTCTCAGTCTCACCCCAGAACTACTGAGTATCAGATTTCAAACACTGCTAACAATCTCCAATCTCCAGTCTATATCCTCCAGCTAATAATTCTAGCACTACTACTCATTTATTCCTTAAGATGTGTTCCCCTAGTAATAAAGTATTCAGACACTAATATTCAGACCTCTCTCCACTTTCCCCAAATCTCCTACAATCCAGCAAACTCTAGTGATCAGACCAAGGACACCAAATCATCTCAAGAGAACTCTAGACATTTACTTCTCAGTACTCAGCTGTCAATATCCAGTCAATCCTCAATCTCAGCCCTGCCACCCAGTGAGTATAGACTCTGTAGTCTCTCAATCTAAGATACTCTGCATCCACTAGTGAACTCAATCTCTCAATCTCCTCTCAGTCTTCCCTCCCCCCACTCCTACTCATTATCTCTCTCTCTCCATCAGTCCTGTCAATAGTTCATCATGTATTATGTTAAAGTTACCCCCTAGACAGTCAATCTCCTCTGCTATCATAACACTAGTATCTTGTAGTCCCCTTATCCACTCTACATACTCCCTCCTTTCTGCTGGGCAATAATATAACCCAACAGTCAAGGGACTTCATCCCAGCCTCCTTCATACTCCCCACACTACTCTGCCCCCCCAATGTTCAATGTCTCTAATGTCCCCCTCACTCTTTCTAACCAGGATACCCACCCAACCCTGCCATATAGCCATACCTCTCCATTCTCTTGTCTAATCCTACATATCCAAGTCAGTATTATAGCCTATATTCTGCAATAAGAACAGATCTGCATCCAGTATCTTCAAAGAGCTGAAAATATTCCAATGCCTTATTACACTCCTCAAGCTATTGATATTCAAAGAGAAGATTCTAGTTATACTATTTATATTAGATAATGTTTAGAGAATAAGTATCTACCCTACAATTTCATACTCACTATATTGTCAGCAATATCCAGATTCTGCTCTGCCTCAAGCTCATCTATCTCTTCCTGCTGATCATCCAGTGCTTCCAAGATCTCCTGATAATCCTCACCATTCACTACCTCTATATTAGACTGGAAGTCCTTGTATACCACCTGTCACTTCTCCAACCTCTTCTTAGATCTCTACAGATATACTGTATACTCATTCATAATAGTAAGAGGCACTATCTCTCTGGTATCATTCACCTCATATTCCTCTACCATCTGCAAGCCTGCTAACAGTTCATTTCAAAGCTTCTGTACTATCTCCTCTCCTCACAGAATCTCTCTCCATGCCTCTCACTAATCACTCTAAAATCCACTTCATTTAACTCATCTGCCACAACATTTATCAATACCTTTCACAGCCATCTCTTCTCCTCTATGGCTTCAATGATACCTAGGGCCATCTTCTGCCCCCCAGCCCCCAGACCCCCTTCAGCATTTATCCTCACCAACTCATTCCAGTCCTCCTCTGATATATCCTACAGCTCATCAGTTTCCCCCCCTCCTGTGGACACCCCATACTACACTTGGGCCTTCTCAGCCATCATCATATTTTTAGCTACTATACTCTGCTTATTGCTTCCCCCCTCCTCCAGAGTCACTATAATAGTCTCTCCTTTTTCCTCTGCTCAAGTACTTACTTGTAATCTACAACTAATAGCAGTAGCCTCACCCTCTGCCCTCTCTCTCAGCTTTATCAACAGGTCTTTCTGATATTGCCTCCCTTGTGCCCTCTTCCAGGCAGTCTTATTTAGTTGAACTCTCCTGCCATTCATAATCTCAATCACCATCCTAGCCTCAAACTTCCTCTAGATTAGCTGTCTCTTCTCCACTGCTCTGGCCAGATCCTCCAATATCTCTAGCAAGTTCTTCTTCTCTTCTGGTATCCCCTTCACCCTCAAGACCTTATACTCCACTGGTCCCCACTTCAGTGCTACTGGCCAATCTCATCCTTTCTCAGTATTATTCTTATCTGCCTACCTAACCTAGACATCCACATATCTAGTCCTAAACTCAGTTCCTTCTCAGACCTGGAAGCCAATATCTACTACATTACTATACTTCTTAATAACATCTACAATCAGCCTCCTGGTCACCTCCTTCTTTACTATAGATATATTTGCCACTACTAGTTATACTACTCTGGGGTCTCAGTGCAGACACTGAGCCATAAAGATTGCTACTCCTCTCACTACTACTCCTTTCTCCAATGCTCCCAACATCTACTCCTCTACCTCAAAGCTTATCTTTACTCCCTCCAGATCCTTTAAGAACTTCACTGAGACCACTCCTTTCACCTCTTAAGCCAGAAGACCCAGAACTATTTTTGCTATGACTGCTAAGCCTTGGAAGTACAAAGTGATGGTGAATTCAGATACTGACTTCTTGAGTAACAGTGATACCACCAAACCTGTTATACTATTGACCAGGTCCCTAGGCCTCATATCTCTCTCTAGTCCAGCCCCTCTATCAGCTATTATATCTGGATTTTTTTCCAGATTAGCAGTCTCTCCTCCATCAGTAGTCTCACTTCTCCCAGCCCCTACTCCCTCAGCCCTATCACTGCCACCACTATGGGCCCCTCTGCTAGGTCCTACAGCCCCCTCCTTCTTCTTGCTCTTCTGTAGCTAGTCTTCCAGTCCAGTTGCTAAACACTCTGCCTTGACCTTGTCAGCAAAGCTCATCCTCCCAGATCCCTGCCTGCTGGTTCCCCCTTATCTATCTCCTCATCCACCAGTGAGAGTATCTAATAGACTCTTCTCCAATCCATAACTCCTCTCCACATACTGCCAGTTAAATATACTAAGGCTGTTCTGCTCTATATATGCCTCAGAATACTTATTAGTTATTATATTATTATCTTTTCTCCAAAAACAATGTTAAAAGTATTGTCAGAAGTTTATATAATTCAAATTGTATCAGAGAAAGGTATCTTTTTTTTGTATTTTTTTTTGTATTTTTTTTTTTTTTAATAGACCTAAAGTCTTATGGATTTTATTAGAAGGGAACCTAGACTATATATGCCAAAACCCTCTCCCACTATCCACTGAGCACTATACTCCTATTAAACTTAGCCTAGCTATTATCCAGCAGCTTAATCATATCAGATGCAATAGGGCAAAGTTACCTACATCTTATTCTATATACTATGCTCTTTCTACCACTAGAGAGTAACAAATATATACTTTTAGCACATATCTGAAACCTCAACATATATATAAGACTATATCCAAGCTGATTTATATAGCTTCTACCACTCTAAGGAGAGTAATAAACAAAGAAAAACTCTTCTCAAAGTACAGAATAGTGGATAGGACCTAGTTCTCTCTGATAAGATGAATAGAGAACTTATATGTAAGGTGAGAGGAGACTCCCAATACTCTACTACTCAAGCCTACAGATTTTGATCATATTGCTATATCAGTTTCTAGTTCCAGTTGAGTGTGGTCAAGATGTCTAATCCAGGTAGCCTCAGGCCCCCCAACTACCCCCAATAACCAGGGCCCAACTCTATGAATTGCCAAAAGTAGTCGAGAGTGACACCTATTACCTAACCACCCCATACCAATCAGAAGGCCCTACTAATGCAGTATCTGCACTAGCCTTGAAGACCACTCACAGCCTAGCACCTCACTGGTTTACTGTAATCACCCTTCCTCCTATCTGTAATAGTTATCTCGCCTTCTATCCTGACTCCATCTGAAAAGTAGTTACCTATACCAGAACTGTGCTTACTAGAAAGCTCACTAAAGCTCAGAGGGCCCTACCACAGGTACTGGAGACCTATAGATAACCTATACTGACACTTGACATCCAAGGTTGGCTGACTCTATATATAGCTTATAATATATCAGACAATATCTTATTGATGTCAGCAAAAGGAAAAAAGTACTATACCAAAATGAATATACTCCAGATATAGCCAAAGATATCAGAAACTGTGAAAAAGTAGAGAAGATACTGATCAGATACCAATAAAGAGATAACTCATCACCATTGCCTCCCTTCTATTACTCTACAATAGATACAGTAAACCAACCTGAGGTAGAGAGGGTAAAAGTTGTAAAAAGTGAACTTAGAAGATTATCTATCAAATCTTGTAACCAGTAAGATAGCAGAGAAAGAAGTGTATCCTTATTTTTATAGACTAATTACTTTTATCAATCTATTTGATCTCTTATCTAGAAACCAAGTAACCCTCAGTCATATAGTACCTCAATCACATTAGGTAGAAATTTCATTAGAAGAATTAACTTCTATAATACTCTTAGCAATAACTGTAATAACTGATAGTTATATCTAAGCTTTGATCTAGTAGCTAATAGCTTTAGTAAGAATAGTTGACCAGATAGTAGAATAGGACAAACTTACTAAGATCTTGTAAATTCCAATCTTCAGTAGAAAGAATAGTGACATTGAAAGATATATCAATATAGTTAATACAGGTAGTACTCTAATCAGATTAATTTATTCAGATAATATTCAAATTAGATTTATTATATAATAGATTCAAATTAATTCAAATTAATTCAAATTTATCTTATAATCTAATCTAGATAAGTCTGGATCAATCTGGATCAATTCAAATCTTTGGATTCAAATCTTTAATAATATTATTTCTTTTTATATATATTTGAATATATTTGACACACTACTTTTGTATCTACTATCTTTGTTATAATACTATACTCTTCTCTTCTCAGAGGGCTTTTGCTTGATATACTACTCATTTTAGTATCTTCTATCACTCACTTCAGCTATCTGACATTATCTTAACTCATTACTTATTTCAACATACCTCAACTTATCACTTATTCTAATTACCTTACTGCTTATTCTACTCAGTAGAGAAAAAAAATGAAACAGAAAATTCAAAGCTTTTAGAATTCTTCTTATTGTATAGTCCAAAACCTTATTCTGTCTTTCTGTCTTCTGAAGCTCCTTTTTTATAAGAAAGGGAGTCTGATGCTCAATGTACTCTTTATCACTCATTCTAGTATCTTTTACCACTTATTCCAGGTATTTGACATTGTCTTAACTCATCACTTACTCTAATATATTTTGACTTATCACTTGCTCCAATATGTTTTAACTAGTTACTTATCTTACTGTTCATTTTAGTTAGTAGAAAAAAAATAATCAGAAGATTTAGAGCTTTTAGAAGTCTTCTCATTATATTATCTGAAACTTTCTATCTTTCAATACTCCTTTTTTTTGAGAGTAGTATAATAGTATATCTTCACTATTATGGTAATTATACTCTTTAAGTTAATAATTCTTATTATTAATAACTTAAAGGCATTTATATCAGATATCTTTAGCTTGAGAAAGCAGCTGTCTTAATGCTTAAGTACTGTCTATTATACTTCTAATTGATCTAGTCTCCTTCTGGTAGACTTAGATAACAATTTAGTAATTATAAACTTTAATTCTTTAAAGTCTAAGTCTTTTAGTATATCTCTTTTAGATATAGTCTAGTTCTGAGAATTATATTCAGATTCTTCAGAGTTTAAGTATTTATAGAGTTCAGGATATCTAATTTGTAGATTAAGTTATTTAATTAGAAATTATTCTGAGACTTATCAATAAATTATAACTTAAGTCTTAAGTATTCTTTAAATTAAATATTCTGTAAAATTCTGAGAGTTCTTGAGTTGTTTCTCTGGTAGCATTTATACATTTTGAAGGTCTTTTAATATTGACTAACTATTGACTAAAGAATATAAGACAGAAGGTAACTAGAAATAATATAAAAGTTATATTGTAATGGTGTTATTATTAAGTCATAATGATGCTATTTTATGATATCATTTCTGTATGATAACTATGAAGTAATTGTTCTAGATTTTGACTGAGAGTTTATAATATAATGTATTATATTATATAATAGTAACAGACTTCTGTAAAAGTAGTTAAGATCTCTCTTAGAGTCTCAGATTTAGATAATATAATACTAGACTCTTCAGAGTCTAGTTCTGATCATATAGTCTCAGATGATGATATAGATACTAGTGAGATCAGTCTTACATTAGCTGATATAGGAAATTCTTATAGCCAAACATTCATAGGTATCTGGATCTGAGAAATAGATACTTAGAATAGACTAATGAGTCTATTAAAGACATTAATCTCATATAATCAAGCATCATTATTATAGATTAAAGTCATTTATAAGATCTAGCTCAATTTTACTTATTAATTGGTTGTCAAGACTACTAATTTCTGCAGGAGTTACTCACTAATAATATAAGAGTAATTGATAGATGTGGACCAAAATATACTATCTAAATATAGAGATATTATATTTGTCTACCATCTCTGATAGGGTTATATGTACCACTCTTTACTAAGAGTTTACCAGCTTGGCAGTTTCTTAATATTTAGAAATATCTTATGACTGAATACATTCTAGTAGTAATTTTATTAGTAGCTTCTAAAAACTACTCTATATTGTAAGTATCAAGATCAATATATTTCTAGTAATACTAGTACTAATAGTTAAAGACTGCTTTCCAGAGAGCTTCATAGACATGTTCAGAAGGAGAGAGTATGATTTGTTTATGTTCAGTTTTGTTTTTTGGGAGTGTGTATCTATAAGTTCATATAGCTATTATTTGATTAATTATTTTTCAGAGCCAATTGCTGGCCTTTTATTTGTTTACCAAACAAACTATTTTAGTATATAGAAATTATGATTTTATAGTTTATCATAGTCTAGTTTAGCTAATGAAGTTACTGGTCTTGAAGGTCTTACTAGCTTGTAATATCAGAAAGCTTATAATATCAGTAGCTAATTTTAATATATTCTAGTTCTATAATATTATAAACTATTTTGGCTTATAACATCAATATAGCTATAGACTAATTTAGTCTTATGCTATTTTTAGCATCTTTAGTCTATTTTTGAAATATATTCATAGTGATATCAGTGTAAGTATATACTAAACTAGCATGACTACCATAATGTCACCAGCTAAAGAGAGCTGAAATTAGTGTAAAATCATTATAATCTCATTAATATTTTTGAGTTTTTTAGTATATAATTTTGCTAGTGACATAAATCCAATGATGTTAGCTTAATATTATCATCTTTTGTAATATTGAAGTGTAATTTTATTATATTATCCCCTTTTTAAGATTTAATATTCTTGTTAAATAGTTTTATAGAGTTTTATTTGAATAAGATATTCTTGTATCTCTTCTCTTTCTGAGGTCCTGGTAGAGTATTCTTAAGATTTGGAGCTCAGTTTTACTATATAATTAAGAAGTTTTAATTTGGTTCTTAAGCTGAGATCTTAAATTTTCCTTAACCTTTTATGAGAAGTTAGTCACTCTGTTAAGGCATTGGACTTTTGATCTGTAGGCTAGAGGTTCTAACTGTTCTGAGTCCTTCTGGTAAAGATTTACCATACTATATACTAGGTGTATTTTGATACTCTAGAAGTTTCTGGCTTCATCTTACTATACTATTAGATATAGGCTAGGTGTAAGTTAAAGTTAGAGCTAGCTATTACTTTAGACCATATTGATAAGTACTAATCTGTACTGAATTAATCATCTGCTAGACTGTATTGAAATATGGATACTCTGTCTGAACTCTTAGATATAGAAGTTATTAACAGTATAGATAGTTATACTCTTTTTATCTCAATCTTATTATTTTTCACAGTTAATCTATTTGAGTTATCAGTCTTAGTTTATAAAAAAAAATTCTTATAACTTTTTCTATATTTACTTATTTTATTCTAGCAATTAGTATCTTATTATATAGTAAGTAGTAAGTTAACCTCAGAACTATGAGTTAGAGATTCAACTTTCCCAAATTTGACATATTATATATATTCTTTAGCCTACATTATCTGGACCTATTATATCTATTTATTCTCCTTAGACTAGGAGATATAATTGATATATTAGTTTTCTTTCTTATTATACTGAATATTCTAGTATCTTTTCTTTAGTATTGGTGAGGTTTCTTTCTGGTTTCAAGATAGAGTTATATAAAGAGTAGCCTTCTCATTTTACTAAATACTCCAAAGAGGTTCCTTAACCCCTTTTTATAACTCAGCAGTTTAAAATTTATTTCACAATATATTCTGGTTGTCCTTCAATTATTATTAGTAGTGGTAGGAGTATTTCTTAATTAGGAATTTGATTTGGAGTATACCACTTGAGTAGTAAGATATGAAATATATTATATATTTTCATATCTTGAGAGAGTTCTAATTAATATAACATATTAGATATTGTTTTTTTAACTGGTAGAGTCTAATATATTTTGAATATTAACTTTGTTTAGAACATCCAGTCTGATTTACTACAGTTATGTATATTTCAAAAAATAGTATTTGAATCAGACCTTAAAATCAAATTAGCCTTTGATTTAATTTGATTTGAATCAAATCGAATTTGGCTCAAATTCAATTCAATTTGATTTGTTAGGAGCACTAAGGGTGCTGAAAGAGTCTGTTTATAGTTTGGATATACTCAATATACTTATAATTAAGTTTTTATACCATATCATCAATTTGGCCATAGGACAGAGTGATAATCATTTTAGTGGTAATAACTCATAAGTGGAAAATAAAGGTACTATACTTATAGAAGAGTTCTTGGTGTTTATAAGTGAAGAGTTTCTGGTATTGAGACATTTTGATAATATCTATATTAGGGTAGTGGCTAACTATATCTTCTAAGAGGCAGCCAATCTGATAGTAGATTGAGATTTGTCCAATTCTGTAAGCCTCACTAAGCATGTTCAGGATATTTCATTGGGCTTCTATAAAATAGAGAGATACTAGACTATGGATATTTATAAGAGGCAGAGGAGCTATAGCTTAGTTGACAAATATCAGCATAGATGCAGTTGTAGATTTCAGTAGTTATGTATGTATAATAAAATGAACAGATATCTAATGAGTGATCACATGACCCAGCAATGACATCACCATCAAGTAATATGTGATATATGATGAATGTAATGACAAATGAGATATGAATGATATGAATAATACAAAAAAATAATATTCAGCTTATCTTTAGCAATTAGTACTATAGTAAAAACACTATATTAACTGATCATTATCTAACAATAAAGGTCCTGATTACAAAGTATTTCTGATCACCAACTATCTGACAAAGGTTATAATTATAAACCTCATCTATAGTTACTGAATTAGTCACTCATACTTAGTCAGAAATAGTAAACCAACTTGTATAAATATCCCCCAGTTTCCATCTGAAATTAAGATAGTTTTAATTCAGTCCTTGATATAAGGATCAAGTTCCCCCTCTATATACATATTCTTCTGAGTCTTAGTAATGATACCTAAGTGACTCTAGTGTTTCTGACTAAACTCCAGAAGTCTAGCTAACTTCTGCCAGAACTGAGACCAATATATAAATCATAAAGACTTAAGTAAACTCTGAATTCTAAGGCAAATTCAGTCTGTGTATAGTAAAGAATAAGTTCTTTATAACTGTAGTTATCTGAAGGACATTGCTATTATAACTACTTTTAAGTGAGTACTTTCTCATACTGAAGGCTTCTTAGTATACTTGTATTTTTTTTTTTTTTTTT
>RBNI01002851.1:0-17313 GCA_003990745.1 Jimgerdemannia flammicorona
CTTCCTAACTTTCATCCTCATTGTCCGAATCCCTGCTCTTCGTACCCAACGTCTCCTCCAGAAAAAAGACGCCAAACACCAGTCCGACAGTGCACAAACATGCGCCGGTGAAACATGGCAAAAAGTATGGGTTTACCTCAATCAAGGTCATGATCCATCCTCTGCCACCAAACACTGCGGGGTACTTTACGACGGGGTGAGTGAGGAAGCCGCCAAGGATGGGGCCGAAGACGGACCCTAGGCCATACATGAGCGGAAGAAGGGAGAAGGCACGGGTGCGTTGGTTGGACGAATGATCAACTGTCAGCTCAGGGACCATGAACTTGAGAGCGCCGATTTTGCCGTTCAGCAGGCCGCAAAGCGAGCACGAGGCGAGCGCCCAGGTATATGAGTGTGATAAGCCAAAAAGGAGGATTGAAATGATCGTGCCAGTCATCCCGATGAGTATGACTGGGCAACGACCTGCGTATGGGTAGGTGGATGGGTAGATGGATGGGTAGATGGATGGGTAGATGGGTGGGTAGATGGGGATGGGTGAGTGAAAGGTATGAGGAGCTGTTTCGTTGAACAGATCATTGAGAGTCAAGGGAGAGAAACCTTACCGATTCAGTCTGATAGATATCCCAATGGAAGACCTAGTTAATTGATGGGTCAAGAGGGAATTTTGGTAAGGGACGTCGGTTCCAGCTAAACCTAATTTGATAACTAAAATGATTGTCTCCAAGAAAATGAACCTAGCGATCTCTCGATCTCTTCTCAAGGATTACAAATCACATCGTGACTCCCTCGCTTATCTTTTCCATTCCACCTATACTCATTTTGGTCACGTGATGTCACGAGATAAGTCCACCCACAACATGATATCACGAGATAAGCATTGGTTTTGTGGATGTTCGGAAACTCACCTGAGAAGAATTGGGTGATGGCGAAACTCGACGAGATGTAACCGACGTAGAATCCAATCTTGTTGGGGTCATCGGTGACGTTGAAGTCTCTCACCATCTGTGTGAAGATACATATGGGAAGGGGGAGGGGGGTTATTAAACAATTAGATAGTAAAAATGCATGCCAATAAAATATAATAAAATTAATTTAAATAAAATAAAAAAAAATAAAATAAAAAATGTGCAAGCTGTAAGAAATACGGACAAAGAGCGTTACTTACAAAGTAGACAAAGGAGAATAGGATGGTGAAGTGGACGGGTTCCTGGAATGAGGGGGTGGGTGGTTTCGGTGAACAGGCCGAAGGGAGCTTGCGAAACGAAGTCACGCATGGTGGTTTATACATTCAGCAAAGCGACAGACACACAGAATGAACAACTGTCTCGTGGGGAAAGGTAGATGTTTTTTTCCGGCAGTTTCCATGGTTGGATTTGGAGTGTGTGCGGGTATGGATGGCAGGGTATGGAAGACAGAAGAGATGGTCGGAGTGAAAACAGGAAAAAAAAAAACCGTTTATGTCCTAGGCCAGATGCGTGTTGCCAAAAAGTGGGGTTCGCTAGGGCGGCAACAGCCACAGACCCAGGTGGTTGGTACATATAACTCAAATCGTTCTGGCTCACGGAACCCAAGCCCACAAGACACAATAAATGAAAAGAAAGATAATGTAATAACAATAATGATAAAAATAATAATAATAATAATAATAATACAAAAACTCAATGGCAATAGGCCTCAAGAATTGGCTCAATTGATGGCCATATATGTTGAAGAAATTCAACTGTCTTTACATTGTCACCATTATCTAAAATCTACTAAAATGAATCACGAAATCTCTCTGTTATCTCATTGGCAAATTCTCAGCCTCCCTCTGCTCCTTGGTCTCAAACTCCTACTTCATGATGCTCATATACTGAATATCCACCCTCAGAAAATGTATCTTGAAAACCTTGCCAGACATGCTCCATGAGCAGCTTTGTTATCCTGTGAAAACATCCATGAAAAATATGTCAATAAGGTATCAAATAATATGTGAAAAATTGACAATGCTACTCAGCATTAATTATTCCTGGTGGGGCTTTTCCTTTCTCAATTCTTTTTAGCACAAAGAGGGTCTCATCAGCCAGCAGTCATTGGAGAGGATAGGGAAATTTGTAGATTTCAGCAAGAACAGTATCATTAATAGCAGTAACAGAGAGCTTATAAGTTCAAAATTGCAATACTGCTCATTAGACATCCTGGCTCTTCTTAGTGTCAAGCTTGGTAGTTTTTATATATATACCTATAGTTTAAAATATTGTTATTGAATTTTGAAATCAAATAATTAAATGTCTATAAATATTAAAAAGTTCTCCAAATCAATTGAATCAATTTAATTTAAATTTTGAACTTAATTATATTTCCAATTATATCTTAATAATAGATGGTCCAAATTTAATACAATTTAGCTTGTTAGAATTCTCTAATTAAGGGGATTCTAATATACTAAATGTTATTAAAATTGGATAACAGGTTGCTAAGAAATAATTGAAATTAGATAAGGGTTCAAATTTGATTCAAATTAAAAAATCCCTGATTCTATTCAATTTAAATCAACCTAGTTTGAATTGATTTGATTAATTTGAAAACACTAATAGTAAAGATAACAAACATTTCAATTAAACCATAAGAGGGTGATGTGACAGTCTTAAGTTTACTATGATATAATTCTATAGTATTGGTAGTTATTATTTGAAGAAGAAGCAGTGAGTGCTGGTAAGTCCAAAGAGTCTATTTTTCTATGTTATTGGTATAGTTTTTTATAATATAGTTCTTTATGGCTAAAGAAAGAGCTAGTTTAATTACTTATTATATATTCTTCTTATAATTAGTTCTGGTTTAATGATATATAGTCAGGATTATCTTATTATAAGCAGCATCACCATATATTAGATCTATATATGTTCACATAATATAAACTATACAAAGAATAATAGTATATTCTATCTCACTAGCTTCTAAGTTTTGAAAACTCTTATAGATAACATTGGCTTCAACAGCACTCTGATCAGGAAGAAAATACCAAGAACTCTAGTTGGGTACAAATCATCAAACCATCTTACATATCTGAGTTACAATGATACTGTTTTCTCCATCTATAAAAAAATACCCACTAATACACCAGTATCCAATGGCATCACAAATATATAAGATAAACAGTTACTAGTCCCACTTATTTATCTTATGTATTAAATCAATAAGTATTAACCAGCTATATTTTGAGAGTTTTTGAGATTGTTCCAAAGTTGTAAAAATAAATCCTTACTTAGTTGAGAAGGTTGAAAATATTGAGGAGATCAAAGATGATAAGGAGATTGAAGCTGAAGATATTTCCTAAACTTAATATCTATCTTCTAATAAAAATTCAATAACCTCTATAATATCTATCTCCAAATCTTCATGTATAATGAGGTGTATATTGGCTGATCTTTATACAGTTTGTTGAATATTTGCAACATTTTATATTCATAGATACTATACTCTACTTTCTTTATCTAGCTTTTCAACAGTACTTTCTCTTACTGATGTAGCAAAATTTAGTAGCTAATAGTTCTTTACAGCCTCCTCTATTATAAGATCAAGTAATGCTTAAGATTTCTTAAAAATATCAATCTCATCAATTAGATATCTATAAATAGCAGATTCTGTACCAAATAGTTCAATGTATACAGTCTGAGTAGAGGAAATTTTAGTGATTCAAATTTTGGTAGAGCAGAGAATTTGGGTCATAAATATTTGTTTTTCTATACTTCTCAGATTCAACACTCTGTCAATATATACTAGACTGATGATACTTTGAAAGACAATATATATATACTATCTATTGATCTCTCTTTACTGAAAAACCATCTGAATATTGAGTCCAAATATTGGTGACAAGTGGCCAGAGTTTGTTGAATTCTTCTTGGGAAATTTTAAAGGAGTTTGAAATATTAAAAAGATAAAGGTAATTATATTGAGCCATTGAATGAAGTGAGTGGGTATAAGGTTGGAATTTGGGATTTTGAGTTTGCAGTTTATTAAAAACAACTGAGAGTCATTATATATAATAAGAATTATAGTATAAGAGTAAGTAAGAAAATAGAAGAAATGATAGAGAAAAAACAGATATAAAGGATAGGTTGGAAATTTTTATACTGTCTTGATATTATAGTAGTTTATTATAAATAACTAAGTTTTTATATATAACAAGAAGTATAGTATAAGGCAAAAGAATAAATAGAAAAAGATGTCAAGGATAGGTTGAAGATATTTGTACCACCTTAGTACTATAGCTATATACTATAGCTGAGCTAGTATAATTGGAGTCATATGTACTAACCTCTGAGTCTATAAGTATTATCATTCTAACAAACCTCCAAAAAGTAACTTGCAAAAAAAATATACAATTATTCTATTTGGAAAATTATTTTATAAGAATTATAAGAGTTATATATAATAAGATTATCAATATTATCTAGTGAGGACCAAACCAGAGGCAGCTATACTACTCTGTCTGATATCTTATATAGAATACTTTGATTCCTTAATAACTCAATGTGCCTTATTTATTATTATACATTTCTGTAGATATATACAGCTTTTGTCCAATATATAATAACTATAATCCCACTGCATTTTTTCTCAACAGAATAGATAGGGCCTTTTAGTCAAGAGATATAATATGCAGAACTCTCTTTACTACCCACTACTCACTTCTTCTCCCTACTACTCCTCTCTTCTCACTACTCTTCTCTCTATACTACTCCTCTCTCTCTCTATAGTATCTGGTCACTATTGAGTTCTGTGCCCTGGCTATTGTCAGCAGTCCTTCCCTCTCTCTGACATTTTTTTGCTCTTATCAATCTATGTCTATTCATAAGATATATAGACTTACTTCTAAGTGAAATAAAACTACCACAAGCCTCAACTGTCTAGTTATGGTTGCTACTATCAACTATACTATTGAGGCTAATAAATTTGATATTAAAGGATTTCTTATAATCAAAGTATTCTTACCAGAGTGTAAGAAAGACAAATAGAGCTCTATCAAGAAGTTCTTTGATAAGATATTCTTTTGGTTTATAGGATTTGTTTAGCATCATGTTACAGTGTATTAATGCTTAATGAATCTCTTTCCAGAGCTTGCACAAAGTCAAAGTTATTGTTGAATATCCCTTTTAATAATAATATCTAACATGTGATTTATCAAGAGTCGGATTACTAGTAAGACCTCCAAGGAGACTATCTCCATAGATGACTTTCTAGTATTTATTTTTCTATACTTAGGTAGTTACCTTCACTCATACCAGAACTCCTACTTACTCTGAACAGAATACAACTCTTCTGAAAACCCTCCTCTTTATCAATAAGTCTGCAATATTAGTACTATATAAGATACTCTAAGTAGACTTTAATAATTATATACTACTGAGTGAGAAGTATAATACAGATCTGGCTATTATCAATATATTCTATATCAAAGAGTTCTCTATAGTCATTTTATCTCAGTTGATAGTGAGAGTATTATAAATAATAGTAGGTAGAATTGAGAATATTCTAAGAGAGATTTGTTAAGAAGGTCAAGATAGAGAATGAGTAGAAAAAGATTGTTTATTGTTTTTGAGAGTACACAGTTGAAGTATTTAGAGCAATCTTATTTATCTCTAATTTCTATCACAATTGATCTAATGATAACTGAGATCACCTCTTAATTCATACATATGACCCACTATCTCTCTTTCTCTGTAAATCCTGATAATACTTCTATCCCAATCTTATAACTAGATAATCTGCTGAAAGCTATAGTACATATATATAACTACTTTTTTCTTACTCATATCTCTCAATCAATATATATTTGAACTCAGTCATATATGTAGAAATAGTTAGGATATATTATATAATAAGTGAGTAGTAGCTGATAGTTTGAGAAGATTGAGGGTAGAAATGAGTTATTTGATAAAGATAGATAGTTATATAAGTTCTTAATTAGTCTTTACTAGATGTTTGGATAGAGTAATATAGAATGAATTTGTTGCTATAAATGAGAAAGTGAAATGAAGGTTGAATTTAAACAAAACTATATTAATAATAAAGAAAAATGATTGAAATTAGATTGAAGACTATAAACTATATATTATTATAAAATATTATTTTTCTTTCTTTCTCCTAAATGATAAAATGACTGTATTTTATATATTGATACAACTATTATATACTTTATATTTAATACTAAATACCAATTATATTAAACTTTGATAAAAGCTGACTATCAAACTCAAATTATAGAATGACCCTAAATAGGAGAAGTATACTTGTAGATAAATCATTATTCTTTAAATTAATCAATTAGGTTTTATATAGAAGCATCTTCACATAGTAGTTTTTTGCTACTACACTATCAAAACAGGAGTCTGAAGCTATAAATATTTAATATTAATAAGTAGGAATTCAATATAGAAACTATTCAGTGTAATGGTTGATCTGAATTTATAATATGAATTAGGAGAATAGATATATGATTGCAGTATCTGAATCTGATTTCCAAATATAGTATAGCCTTACAAATAGTAGTCATATTTAATAAATATAGAAACTTTAATAGATATTAAAGTATTTCCAAATTTTAAAGTATTCATAGATGTTAAAGTATTAATACTTATAAAGAATGACTCACAGGAACCATAGTCAAAACTAAGCTACCTTATAGTTAGCAAAATTGTATAAATATCTCCAGTATCTAGAGTGAATAAACCTCAGATTGAAATAGTTCAAAGTAAAGAGAAAGTAAGAGAACTAGTAAGTCTATAGGCAGATATACTTCAAACTCACCCACCCCTATATCCCAAGAATACTATAGAGTCAAGAAGATCAAGTTTTCAAGATACAGAAATCTGAGATACTTATATAGTTATGTATCCTCTATATTACAACTTAGTGTCTATTGGTTGGTGATTCAAGATGAATCTCTCACTTTTAAGCTGAATAATGAACAACAGCTATCACCTAAACATCCACACAAATGAAATCAAGACATTCAGACAAGATGGATATAAGACCACTAGTATTCTATAGATATACTTCAGATAAATCAATCATTACCTTCATTGATGATTTTGAGCAGTATACTACTCTAAGGATCCTGATAGCAAGATAATAAGTAGTCCTCATGCCCTCTAGTATCTGAGGCCCAGTAAGAGCAGTATTTATAGCTACAACCTATATGGTAAATGATGACAATACTGTGTTGACAGTACAGAAGGCCTGGCTCTGAGCCACTTACTATAAAGATGAGATTAAGCAAGCCCTGAAGGATCAGCTCAATCTAACATACTAAGAAATGACTGAGGATCTAAATACATTCTACACCAGAATCTAATATTAGATAATCCTTACTAATTATGCTAATGCTATCTGAGATCAAGTAGCTGAAGTAACCTTTATGAAAGAAGTTTACTCAGAGATAGCTATAGCTATCTATTTATTACTAGTAGTCCTGGATTTAGTACAAAAGGTCATCTATATCCAGTAATACTAGTTAGCCAGACATCTAAAAGATTATACAATAGAAAGAATCACTAGAGTCAAAATTGAAGCACTCAAGGCAACTAGTATAATTCTTACCACAGTAATCAATTAAAACACACCTCAGGCAAGAGCCACTGAGTAGCAGAGAAATAGTGACTCTATGGAGGAACTTGCTAAGAAGTTTGCTGAAATGACTATCTATCTAGAAGATATAGTAAAGGAAATTAGAGAAAGAGACTGCCATTTGGTTTAGAAGTTTGCTATTACCTTAGACTAGAAGAGAGATATCTGCTATACCTGTGGAGAAGAAGGCCAATATGAATATATAAGCAAAATCAAGTACAAGACCCAGCCAAGCAATGTCACTAAAAATAAGGAATAGGTCAATACCATCACCTTTAAGGAAATTGAAGAATTAGATGAAGAAGAATGAGAAGCCAATGGCATCTTTCACCAGTAACATTCAGATGACACAAGACTCAGACAATACTTTTTACAAAATTTTTGGTGATAGACGACTATCGACATGGATGGCAATGATCGAACTGGTGAGTGTGCTGGCCAGGGGGGCAGTAGTGCCTTTGGCTGGCAGTAAGTTGGGAGGAGGGGAGATGGTTTGGGGATACCAGGAGCCTTGATGGCTGGCCGAGGCTCTGGTGGTAGAGAGAGGGGTGGCCTGAGGCAGTGAGGAGAAGAGAGGTTGACCTTTGCTAACAAGGTCAAGATGGGGAGAATGGCCTCTGGTCTGGATGGTTGACTGAGCCTGGGGAAGACTTTGATGGCTGCTGCTGGGAGACAGGGAGGAGTGCCCAGGGGAGTATCTGGTGATAGGGGAGGGGGGGGAGTAGGGGCTGGAGATGTGATTATTGATGGGGCTGTGACTGAGGATCTGGAAAAAAATCCAAATGTGATGGCAGTTGCTGGTTCAGGACAGGGGGTGGGCACAAGGCCTGGGGACCTGGCAGATAGAGTGACGGGTATGGTGTCAGCACCATTACTCAAGAAATCAAGGTCAGAATTTGCTGTCACAATGTGTTTCAGGGGCTTGGTGGTAACTGTGAGAATGATCTTGGGGCTGGTGGTACAGGAGGCAAAAGGGGCAGTGTTGGTAAAGTTTTTGAAGAGGAAAGAAGGGGTCAAGGTGGAGTTTGAGGAAGAAGAAGCATTGCTGGCTACTATGGAGAAGGGGGTAATGGTGGGAGGGGTTGTGGTCCCTATGGTCAGATGTATATACTGGGACCCCTAAGTGGTGCAGTTGATGGTATTGGATCTTTCTGAGGGAGAGGGCTAGGGAGTTGATTGTGGAGGCAGTCAAGGAGTATGGAGAGATTGTGGATATCGAGTTTAAGGTCTGGGAGGATACAGAGCTCTGAACTGGTGATGTTGATGTCTGGGTGAGACTGGCTTGAAAGGAGAACACAGGGAAGATGAGGGACTGGCCAGCAACTCTGAAGTGAGGACCAGTGGAGTACAAGGTCACAAGGGTAAAGGGGACTCTAGAAGAGGAGGAAGACTTGCTTAAGGCTCTGAAGGATCTGGAAGGAGCAGTTGAGAGGAGGAGATTGGCTTGGAAGGAGTATGAGGCCAGGACAGTAGTGGAGGTAGTTGATGGAAAGAGGGTCAGAATGGATCGAGTGACCTGGGAGAAGATACAGGAGAGGAAAATCCAGAAGAAGCTGCTGGTGAAGCTGGGCGGTGGTGGGGCAGGCAGCAGTACAGGAGATGGGAAAGCAGGATTATGGGAGAGTGTCTGGGCAGGGGAAAGTGGGATGGTCCAAGGTGGGGCACAGGATGGATTGAGTAAGGAGAGGGAAGGCAGTGTGGAGGCAGATGCAGAAATGAGCAAAGGAGTACACCCTCAGTATAGTGTCTCAGGTAGGGCAGGGGGGGAGGAGGAGTTGCTCAATATATCAGATGAGGAGTGGGATGAGTCAGTGAGGAGGAGCACTTTGGTGGACCCAGAGGTGGGGGGTGGTCAGGTTGCCCAGGGTGTGGCAGAGGCAGTGGATGAGGAGAAGTGGCTGTGGAAGACTCTGGAAGGGGTGGTAGTAGAGGAGCTGGGGGGAGAGGACTTCTGGGTTATGGAAGAGAGGTATTGGGAGGAAATTCTTCATGGTGAGGAGGTGCCACAAAAGGTGAGAAATGAGATCCTAGTGGTCCTCTTGGAATCAGTTGAATACCAGGTCAATGATCAAAGAGAAGAGGAACTTAGGGGAATTGCGAATGACTGGGCAGCATACTTGTTGAACTTAAGAAAGAGATTGGAGAAGTGGAGGGCAGTCTGCACAGACTACTGGTTAGGTGGATGAGATGGAATGTCAGGAAATCTTGGAGGCATTGGATGCTCCAGCTGTTGCAGAGGGTGACTTGGAAGCAGAGTGGTACTTGAATCTGACTGGAGATGAGATGAGTACAGATTATTAGGCTGGGATCTCAAATTCAAACCTTTTTTCAATATGAACAGTACAACTAGAATATTCTCTTTGAATGTGAATGGGTTACAGGGGGCGGCTAGGAGGAAGTACATATTTGGATGACTAAAGAGACTGGATGTAGATCTCTTCTTACTACAGGATGTCCATTATGAGGTGGATGTAGACTTATAGAATTGGACTAAGGAATGGGGGTGGGCTGCAGTATGGATAGGGAGAGTGGGTATCCTAGTTTGTAAAGGGATGGAGGACATTGGAGACATTAGACATTGGGGGTCTTGGTTGATATGGGGTGTGTGGAAGAGGCCTGGATGGGGCCCATTGATAGTTGGGTCATGTTACTGCCCAGCAGAGAGAGGGGAATGGGTGGATTGGATTTGCTGTTTGAAAGAGGCCAGTGTCTTGAGCAAGGTTGGGTTGGACTGCCTGGGGGGTGACTTTAACAAAGTATGGAATAAGAGAATGGACAGGACAGATGGTGGGAGAGGAATGCAGAGCAAGAGTGGGGGGTTGGATGACTGGTTGGAGATGGAGAGACTGAGTTCTTTGGTTGATTCAGGGAGACAGTTTTGAAATGATCATTGAATTTATACTCACTGGGCAGCAGGGCTGGGCTCAAGAATTGACTGGATATTGATGACAGATTGCTGGGGAGTAGATGTCTGGACAATGCTTGAGGTGGTTTGGTGTCCGTGGTCAGACCACTGGGGTCTGTGAGGAGGGGGGAGGTTTGGGGGAAGTGGGGATGGGTCTGAACATTGGTGTCTAAATCTTCTTTGTTGGAGGATGGAGTTTTGTGAGCAGACTGGAAAAAGGAGATTATTGGGAATATTGAGAGGTAGCAGGACTGGGGCCTGGGGATTGGGGACCACTGGAGGAGGCTGAAGGCAAGTGCTCAGGGGTACTGGAGGGAAGCAGGAAAAGGAAGGTGTGCCCAATGATGGCAGAGAGTACTATGGGCCTCACAGCAATTGGTAGCACTCATGGGGAGATGGGCAGGGGTGCTAGAAGATTGGGAGGTGAATAACTGGTGTATTGTAAGGATCCTGAAGGAAGTCAAGGAGCTTAAAGAAGTGCTATAAAGGGAGGAGGAGGTTAGGCTGAAGGGGATGGTGGTATAGCTGTGGTGGCAGGGGCTTGAGGAGGGAGAGAGACCTACTAGGTTTTTATTGTGGATGTTACAAGCATGACAAACAAAGCAGCAGTGGGATGGAGTCCTGGATGTAGATGGGGAAATGGTAGTGGGGACTCTGGCAATTCTGGAATTGCTGAAGACCTGGTGGAAGGATCTATGGAGCAAGGAGGAAGGGGGGGAGGATACTTTGAACATTGAGAGACAGCTGGGGGATTGGCATCCAGACCCTACAGTGGGCCTGGGGACTTTGGGGGACTCAGTGAGAGGAGAGGAAATTTGCAAGGTTTTGGCTATGACAAGTAAGGGGACAGCTCTGGGGAAGGATGGACTTCCCTGAGATTTTTGGAAGAAGATGGCTGGAGTAGGCAAGGTATTGGAGGAAATGACAGATATGTGTGGAGAGGTTCTTTGGTCTGGAACGTAGATTGGGGGCCAGTGCCTAGGGCTGGTCTGCTTGCTCTACAAGAATAAGGAGAGATGGGAAGATTGGAAGAACTGGTGGCCAATCATGCTACTTGATATAGACTACAAACTGGTGATGAAGATATTGGTGATGAGGCTGCAGGAAATCGCTCAGCAGGTGCTTGGTGTGGAGCAATGAGGATTTGTTGGTGGCTGGTTGATCCATGATGGGATGGCTTGGGTACACAAGATAGACACAGCGCTCTTTCCAGTACCATTCGGGTTACACAACCTTTGGAGAGCACTTACAACATCGTTTCAGCAAAAAGAGACTAACAACATGGCAACTGACAAGCAACCTGAGGTGTGTACTGGGCAGGGTGGCCCAAGCGCTTTCGACTGGCAGATGGTGGGGCAGGGTCCAGGCCTGGGGGGGGGTATGAGGGGGCTGCTGGCCGGTGGACGTGGAAGGAGTGGAGGAGGTGGCGGAGGCTTTGGATCTGGGAGGGCGAGCTTCATGGAGACGGTGAAGAGGAGACAACAGGCATCAGGACTGGAGGGCTGGCTGAGGAAGGGAAGAGAGACTGAGAAGGAGAAGGCACCGGTGCAGGGGGGAGTGGCCCTTGGAAGAGGGAGCGGTAGAGCTGGGGGAGTAGTGGCTGGGGGGAGTGTGACTGCTGATGGCGGTGGGACTGTCGATCTGAAAAAAAATCCAGATGTGACGGCTGATGGCGAGGCTGAGCGGCTGAGGCTTAGACAACAAGGAGACTTTGCCAATGGTGTAACGGGTCTGGTGGTGGCCCCATTGCTCAAAAAATCGATCTCGGCATTCACAGTTACACTGTGCTTCCAGGGCCTAGCGGTGACAGTGAAAATGGTGTTGGGGCTCATCACTAAGCAGGTGGCAGGGGCTGCATCTGTGAAGTTTTTGAAGGGCCTGGAGGGAGTGGAGGTTGGTTTTGAGGAGGCGGCTCCATTGGAGGAGGCATTGAAGGTTGGATTGGTGGTTGGAGAGGTGTGTGTTCTGATGGCGCGCTGTCTGAAGTGGGATCCTAGGGTGGTCCAACTGTTGGTAAAGGGAGTGCCGATGGTGACAGCAATGGAGACGAGAAAGAGGGTAGAGGACTTTATGGCAGAATATGGAGAGGTGGTAGACGTCGGATTCCAGGTCTGGGAAGGGACTACACTCAGGACTGGGGATGTGGACGTGCGGATTAGGCTGGCTGGGAAGGAAGCTACTGAGAAGGCGAGGGACTGGCCTTCGGCAATGGTCTGGGGAGCGATTTTGTGTAAGGTGACGAGGGTGAAGGGAAGTGAGGAGGAGGAGGAGGATTTGTTGGAAGCACTTGAAGAGTTGGAGGGTGCTGTGGAGAAGCAGACGAAGGCTTGGGCAGCCTTCATGGAGGCGACGCACTTGGAGGTGGTGGATGGCAAGCGGATTCGAGTGAACAAGAAGCAGTGGGAAAGGGATCAGGGGTGTAAGAGGCAGAAAGAGTTGCTAGCCAAGATGGGCGACAGGCCACTAGGGAATGCAAGCGAGGGGAAGGGCACTAGGGGTGCCGGTGTGAGTATCTGGGCTGGTGAGGGGGAGGGGAAGGACAAGAAGGCAGGTGGAGAGGACAGGGAGAAGACTAGCAAGGATCTATTTGCTGATGGCACGCTGGAGGTTTGGGAGGAGGATTGGGAGAGCTCCCCTACCCCTACCCCCCTTATTAGGTGTGGCCCGGCTTCCCGAAACAAGGTGGTAGAGGATGTGCAGATGCGAGGGGCCCAGAGGGTGCAATTCGGGGTTCCGGAGGTGGTGTATGGTGGACAGGTGGAGGCTACTGGTGAGGAGGAACTGGTGGATGTCCCAGAGGTGTGGGATGAGTCTGCGAGTGTCAGAGCTGACACCACTATGTTGGATGGTGGGAGGCCGGCGACTCCGGGGGGGAAGGAGGTGGGGAACTTGATTTGGATGCGTCGGATGATGAATGACCTGGCAGCAGAAGAGTTGGGGGAGGTGGACTTATGGGTGATGAGTGATGAGCACTGGGCTGGAATTCTGCAGGGGGATGGAGTGATGAAGGCATTGAAGGTGGAAATTCTTGCACTGTACCTAGCTGAGGAAGGGTATGAGGTGGATAAGGAGAGGGAGGCGGAGATGGCAGTCATTGTGGGGGAGAGGGCTGAGTACTGCTGGAACGAGCATCATGGACTGCAGCTCTGGCAGGAGGCATGCATCGAATATCGGGAGGAGTTCGAGGAGAAGGCCGATGATGAGATGAATGAACTGCTGGCTGGATTGGAGGCTCAGAGGAGGGAAGAGGAGGAGGTGGCTGTGGAACACAATCTGGACACGGTGCAGGAGGAGATGAGCATGGAGCAGTAGAGATTGATCGACAACATAACATATATCATTATGAACAATACAACCAACATTTTTTCTTTAAATATGAATGGGCTACGGGGGGCTACTCGGCATAGGAACATTTTTTCTTGGATGAAGGGATTGGAGGCCAATCTCTTCCTACTGCAGGATGTTAGGTGTGAGGATGATTCAGATAAGATGGAGTGGATGAAGGAATGGGGAGGTGCTGCAATTTGGAAAGGCAAGGTTGGAATTTTGGTTCAGAAAGGTAGAGGGGAGATATAGGATGTGAGATGCTGGGGGGAGAGGCTAGTCTGGGGAGAATGGATTCGTGCAGGTTGGGAGCCAGTTACTGTTGGCTCCTGCTACTGTCCTGCGGTTCAGAGTGAGTGGGTAGATTGGATGACAGGTTTACTGGAGAGTGGGAACTTTGTAGAGGCTGGGGTAGATATGCTTGGAGGTGACTTTAATATGGTTCGGGATGCACTATTGGATAGAACAGATGGAGGACGAGGTGCTGAGAGCAGGAGCAGAGGACTAGCAGCTTGGGAGGAGGTTGAGAGGCTAAGTGCACTGGTAGATGCTGGGAGGGAGTGCTGGGGGAATAGAAGGGTTTATACACATTGGGCAGGGGGTCTGGGGACAAGAATCGACTGGGTACTGACAGCCAGCTGCTGGGGCTTAGATGTTTGGAAGTCATTGGAGGTAGAATGGTGTCTATGGTCAGACCACTGGGGGCTTTTGGGACAAGGGCGCTTGGGGGGAAGTGGGGATGGGCCTGGACATTGGCACCTCAATTCCTCTTTGTTAGATGACAAGACCTGGTGGGATGGGTGGGCTATGGACATTCAGCAGAGGGTGGAGAATTGGAAGCAGGAAGGCGTCTCAGTGGGAGTTCGGTGGATGAGGTTGAAGGAGATGGCCAAGATGTATTGGAGTGAGGCTGGCAAGGAGGCTGGGAAGCAGAGGAGACATAGAGTGCGTTGGGCTTCTATGAGATTAACTAGGCTACTGGAGGAGTGGGCGAGGTTAAAAATACTGGAGGGAGAAGATGATTGGAGGTTAATAAGGGCGAAAATGGAGGTCAAGGAGCTACAACAGGTGCTGCGGGAAGAAGAGGAAGCGAGGGTGCAGGGTTTGGCAGCACGTCTCCACTGGCAGGATTTGGAGGAAGGGGAGAGACCTTCCAAGTTTCTTACAAGGGCTCTTAGGGCGAGACGGGTACAGCAATGGTGGGAAGGGGTGCTGGATTCTGAGGGTGTACTGGTGCATGGAGTACAGGACATTCTTGGATCGCTGAAGGAGAGATGGAGTGGATTGTGGAGTGAGGAGGAGGGTGGGGCAGATGCTGTGTCTATTGACCAAGCATTGGAGGATTGGCACCCACCACAAGTCAAAGGGCTGGAGGACCTGGTGATGCCAGTACAAGAAGATGAGATCCACCAGGTTCTTGCCGCGACAATGCCAGGTACGGCACCTGGGGAGGATGGTCTGCCCTGGGACTTTTGGAAGTGAATGGTTGGAGTCCCAGGGGTGATAGGAGAGATGATGGCATTGTGCGACTCCATTCTACAGACTGGGAGGTGGGTGGGAGAGCAAGACCTTGGACTGGTGATGCTACTTTATAAAAACAAAGGAAGGCGGGAGGACTGGAGGAACTGGCAGCCGATAATGTTGCTTGATATGGACAGGAAGTTAGTGATCAAAGTGGTGGTGGCGAGATTACAGAAGGTGGCCCAGCAAGTTGTGGGCATGGAACAGAGGGGATTTGTGGGCGGTCGGCTCATCAGGGATGGCACTGCCTGGGTACATGGCATTATTGAAGGGGCAAGAGCCTGTGGACTGGATGGGCGGCTAGTCTTCTTGGACCAGGAGAAGGCCTATGACCAGGTGCGAAGAGTCTGGCTGGAGAAAGTTTTGGATAGGATGGGGGTTCCATCCCAATTTCGGTCAGCAATGGTCAACCTACTGGAAGGAAGTAGGGCTGCGCTCATGTACAATAGTCATCGAGGGGTTGCATTCCCCTTGGGCAGGGGGGTGCCCCAGGGGGACCCACTGTCCCCCATTTTGTACGCTCTTTCTCTGGAACCCCTTATGGATAGAATTAGGCGGAAGATAGAAGGACTTTCTGTTTTTGGCATAGGATGGAAAGTTGGGGCCTTTGCAGATGACATGGTGGTTGGTTTGGGTTCGATTGCTGATGTCGAAGAACTCAAGAAGACTGTGGAGTGGTATGAGGAGCACTCAGGAGCGAAGCTGAATTGGCACAAGTGTGAAATGATAGTGCTCGGCAATGGTCTGGTGGGAGGGGAAGTTATAGGAACAATCGTCCCCACTGGGGAAGCAGTGCAGTACTTGGGCATTTATCTGTCAGTCTATGGGTCAGTGCTGCCCAGGTTATGGTGGGAGCAGAGGATTGGAATCTGGGAGGAGGCCCTGCGGAGTTGGGGGGGTAGGCATTTTTCTCTGGCAGAAAGGGTCTCGATTTTGAATGTCTACTGGCTGCCGAAGTTGTGGTACCTGGCATATCATCTGGACTTCCCAGCTTGGGTGGTGAAGAGATTGGTGAAGTCCGCGAAGAGATGGATTTGGGCTGGAAGGCGGAGTCAGATTGACTGGGAGACCTTGTCTCTACCAGTGGCGAGAGGTGGTCTGGGGCTGGTTGACTTCCCAAAACATTTACGCTGCTTGTGGGCATGGTGGCTAAAGAGGGCAGTAGAATTGGGTGGAGGTGGCTGGGTTCCCCTGCTACAGAAAATCTGGGAGAGGCAGACATCACCAAGGGGTGCAACTGGAGATCTCCTCGCATTAGTTGGACTTCAGGATACTAAGCAACTGCGATATAGGGGATTTTGGTGGGGGATAGCAGAGGGGGCGCTCCGCATTGAGATTCGTTGGCAGGGGAATGAAAGAGAGGAGGATTGGAGCCCGGCGATGTGGAGATGGGATTGAGTAATGCTGGGTGGTGTCCCTTTAGTTGAGTTCGATATTGGTGATGGAATTGAATGCCAAAGGGGACCGGGCCAGGATCTGTGGCCTAGTAGTTGGCAAGGCGTCAGAATCGGCAAAGAGTGGAACTGGTATGGTGTCTGGACTTGGAGTGCTGTGGTGAGAAAGTGGATGCCGCCTAAGTACTGGGTGGTCTGGTGGCACATGCTGCGGAGGAATGTGATGCTCAACTTTCGCTCAGGGCACCTCATCATAGGGGGGTGTTTTGACTGTGAAGAGTACCATAATGTAGGGCAGGAGGGGGGTTGGGTACAGACACCTGAACATTGGCTAGGAGAGTGTGAGGTGTTGGGGGAATTTTGGTGCATGATTGGGAAACACTTGGGGGTACAGCATAGGGGAGATGAGGTACGAGGGAGGTGGGAGGACTTGCGGGAATGATTGGTAGGGGGGATAGGGAAGGAGTAGATTACTTTGGGCTGGGCATTGGCTATTTGGGTAGGACTGGCTAGTCACTGGCTATTTGTCTTTGAGGGTGGGAGCAGGCAGGGCTTGGG
>RBNI01002852.1:0-17307 GCA_003990745.1 Jimgerdemannia flammicorona
AAAAAAAAAAAAAAAAAAAAAAAAAAGAGATATTATAGAGAAGTGTTCAGGAAGGTTCTTGTATGTTCGAGTCTCTTCAAGTCTGAGATTCTGAGGTCTGGGGGAGGGGGTATTTATACTAGTGAGGAGCTATCTGGACTATTCTAGATATGGATGTAGCACTAAGTACCTTGCTGAGCCAGAATGTAGTTATATAGTACAAGAGTGATCTGATATATCAAGAGGTCATCTGGCTGCTGAGTCAGTTCACAGTCATGTCATACAAGGCTAATCTAACTATACTATGACTGCTAGGCTATTTATAGGTTTAGACACTGTCTGGGTAGTCTTTGATGACATCACCATTGATGATATCATCTCTGATGAAGTAGTCATCTAGAAAGAGTGGTTCACAGATTACTTCTCCTTATTCGCTGAGGTAATAATACATTGGGACTTCATCACTATCCTACAGAATAGTATCATCTGTCTTGTATGCTAGATAAGGTGTTGGTGGGCGAAGGAGTGGTACATCATCTTCACTTTCATCAGATTCACTGTCTGCATACTTTCTATAGATTACATCACTATGATGCAGGGTTGTAGTAAGCTAGTGGCTGTGGTTCATATCATTTGTACTCAGATAGTAGAGTGGTTGGTTCAATCTCAAGGGTTGTCTGGAGATACAGGTTGTGTTCTCTAGTCTCTTCATTGTAGTTGAAGTAATTGGGAGTGAATGTAGGTTGGTATTCATATGTGGTTATGAACTATTGCAAGTTCATTGGCAAGATTGGTGGTGTGATCAGAGTTGGCAGGGATCCTTAGCTTGAGATCATGTCAGTGTCAGAGGGATCATTGTCTTCTGCTTCATCTTCATTGAACCAGATTATATCATAAACATCCTTTATGGCATATCCAACTTGGGGCATTTATAGGATGTAGTCAGCAAGGTGTGGGAAGGTTCTGTCTGTGGTCTGGACATACTCAAGGTACTTGTGGTTGAGTTCTTGTATTATGTCATCAATTTGGCTGTAGAAAAGAGTAGTAACCATTTTGCTGGTAGTAACTCAAAGACAAGAAATAAAGGTACTGTACTCATAAAAGAGTTCTCGGTGTTTGCAGACAATGAATTTCTGGTGTTGGGATATTTGGGTAATATCTGTATCGTAATGGTATTTGACCATATCTTCTAGGAGGCAGCCAATCTGATAGTAGCTTGAAATTTGTCCTATTCAGTGAGCTTTGCTAAGCATGTTCAGGGCATTCCATTGGACTTCCACAAAGTAGAGGGGGGGCTAGGCTATGGATATTCATGAGGGGCAGAGGAGGTGTAACTTGGTTGACAATGGCATTCCAAATGTCAGCGTGGATGCAGTTATAGATCTCAGTAGTCATAATTGTATATATTCAGAAGTTGTGATTGTTGTTTGTTTTGGTTCTCTGTTTCAATGCGTCTCAGTGCTCAGTATATATGCATTTGGTCCTGATTGATAAGATTCCATTTGTGTGAATCTTGTGTTCCATGACTTCATGTTAACTCAGCTTTGTGTGCTGCAACTTCAGTTTAACTTAGCTTCATGATCATGCAGGTGATTTCCAGATTTGTTCAGAGTTTGCATGTGATTTAGGTGGCTTGCAGGGACTATGCTAGATGTGGATATAGCACTAAGTGTCTTGCTGAGTTGGAATACAGTTATGTAATACAAGTGTGATCTGACATGTCAAGAGATCGTCTGACTGCTGAGTCAGTTCACAGTCATGTCATACAAGGCTAATCTAACTATACTATGACTGCTAAGCTAATTATAGATTTAGATGCTATCTGGGTAGTCTTTAATGACATCACTATTGATGACATCATCACTGACAAAGTCTGAGCAGTTTTCTAACTTCTGATGTCATTAGTTTCAAAGGTATCATCACTTCTGTCTCTTGCAAAATTATGACTGTTCTTGGTAGCAGTGGTTGTACAAGGATAACAGATCTTGGTTCTCTTTTTTTTTGGTCTGCTGGCACATTTGCGAGGACTGGCCATCCTTGTCTAGGGTGAGGGCTCTCAATGTCACAGCTGGGGGTTCGAACCTCTCAGAAATGATATTTTCTGTAATCCAAAGCAATTTCTAGTAATAATATCTATCATATGGATGGCTTGAGATTGGTTTCGACAATGTTGGCTTTCTTGAGTTCAGATGAAGCATCCATTACTCTCCAATAAAGATGACACAGATAGAGCAAACAGAGTTATTCAAATGCATTTTGCTTCTGCTAAGTAATGAGGTCTTGTATAGTTATAGTGTATCTTGGTCTTGAGTTTGATAAGTACAGTTCATAAACTCTTAATGGATGAGATAGGGTCCTTCTTGTCTCAGTTTGAGTTGGGTACTTTCAGTTTCCTTTTGTAATAGTATAGTATACCAACTAGTTATAGTGGTTCAGAGTTGGTCTTATAGTTGTAGTACTTCTTCTGATATTCTTATATCTTGGTGGTGAGTTCTCATGCTTACTGGTGTATTTTGTGTAACCAGATGATCTCTTCAGTAACTTGTTTTGTAGTCTCGCATATGGTTTCCAAATTAGTTTTGAGGATGACATACAGTTTTGGTGGCTTGGAGGTTATGCACTTACAACTCTCCCCTTCTTAGCTTTTGATGTCCTCGTTGGGGCCTTCTAATTTATTCTAGTATTGTTGTACCATTTGGATGGTTCTTGTAGCTATGTTTGTTGAGGATTTGTTCAACTTTGTACTCTTCTTGGTCATTGATAATGATAGGTGCAGATGGTTCTATGGTTTGGTTCAGAAATATGTCTCAGACTTTCTGGAGTAAGGGTCTAACATGGCTGTCAACTTTGGAAAAGTCTTCCTTGGAGTTCTTGGGTTCTTCTTTGGATAGACAGATGGAGATGGCAAAGAGAGAGCATTTCTTGGCCAATTTCTTGAGCTATAACTTATTGATGTGGGTGATCTTTGGTCCAGGGTCACTAGAGTTGAGTGGGTCCTTTTTACCTTACAGTTTGAAGTTGTGGCATTCTTTCTTGATGGTCAGAGAATGGTTTACCCAATTGATCATGGGGTTTGTAAGAGGGTTGCTTTTTAGGGTAACTATTACATAGCTCTGGAAGGGTTTTCTGGAAGTTCTGGATATTCTGGAAGACTGTTTTCTTATGGTCAAGATCAATTTTGTATGGAGTACATCCTCTATGCTTATTGATTTCAAGATCGGGTTGATGTCTCAACCAAAGTCCTTTTTCAGACTAGCTCTGGATGTTCAGGATTTTCTGTATTTCAGGAAGTTCAAGAAACTAAGACCAGCTTAGTTGAATTGATGTATTGCTGCAGATAATACTCAATTAGGAAATTTCGTGATGGGGTTAGGAGTGGGACCTAACGGAGAGTGGATTTACTTAAGAGTGGTTTGTGGGTTATTAAATAGGTTTATTCGCTATTCATGATATTGCTATACTAGGAGTAGTTGTGTGAAGGGATATTGTGGGGAAGTATTCAGGAATGTTCTTGTGTATTTGAGTCTGAGATTCTGAGGTCTGGGGGAGGGGGTATTTATACTAGTGAGGGGCTATCTGGACTATGCTAGATATGGATGTAGCACTAAGTACTTTGCTGAGTCGGAATGCAGTCACGTAGTACAAGGGTGATCTGATATATCAAGAGATCATCTGACTGCTGAGTCAGTTTACAGTTATATCATACTAGACTAATCTAACTATACTATGACTGTTAAACTATTTATAGGTTTAGACACTGTCTGGGTAATCTTCGATGATATCACCATCAATGACATCATCTCTAGTAAAGTAGTTGTTTAGGAAGAGTGGTTCGCGGATTACTTCTCCTTGTTGGCTGAGGTAATAATACATTGGAACTTCATCTCTATTCCACAGGATAGTATCATCTGTATCGTATGCTGGATAAGGTGTTGGTGGGCAAAGGGGGGGTGCATTGTTTTCGCTTTCATCAGATTCACTGTCTGCATACCTTCTATAGGTTACAATACTATGAGTTACAGGGTTGTAGTAAGCTGGTGGCTGTGGTTTATGTTGTTCGTACTCAGGTGGTGGAGTTGTTGGTTCAACTTCGAGGGTTGTCTGAAGGTACAGGTTGTGTTCTCCGGTCTCTTCATTATAGTTAAAGTAATTGGGGGTAAATGCAGGTTGGTATTTATGTCAGTGGTCATTGTCCCAATAAGTCTCATAGGCAGTTATGAACTGTTGTAAGTTCATCAGCAAGGTTGGTGGTGTGATCAGAGTTGGTAAAGATCCTTGGCTTAAGGTCATGTTGGCATCAGAGGGATCATTGTCTTCTGCTTCATCCTCATCAAAGTGGATTATATCATAGATGTCCTTTATGGCATATCCAACTTGGGGCATTTGCAGGATGTAGTCATTGGGATGCGGGAAGGTTCTATCTATGGTTTTAATGTACTCAAGATACTTGTGATTGAGTTCTTATATCATATCATTGATTTGGCCATAGGACAGGATAGCAACTATTTTGCTAATAGTAACTCAGAGGCGGGGAATAAAGGTACTATACTCATAGAAGAGTTCTCGGTATTTGCAGGCAATGAGCTTCTGGTGTTGAGACATCTGGGTAATGTCTGTATCCTGATGGTATTTGACCATGTCTTCCTGGAGGCAGCCAATCTGGTAGTAGCTTGAGATTTGTCCAATCTGGTGGGCCTCATTAAG
Source organism: Jimgerdemannia flammicorona (assembly GCA_003990745.1). Classification (NCBI taxonomy): domain Eukaryota; kingdom Fungi; phylum Mucoromycota; class Endogonomycetes; order Endogonales; family Endogonaceae; genus Jimgerdemannia; species Jimgerdemannia flammicorona. The sequence continues at coordinate 4,684 of RBNI01002852.1, forward strand.
TATGTTCAGGGCATTCCATCAGACTTCTATGAAGTAGAGGGGTGCTAGGCTATGGATATTCATGAGGGACAGAGGGGGTGTGGCTTGGTTGACAATGGCATTCCAAATGTCAGCACAGATATAGTTGTAGATCTCAGTGGTTATGTTTGTATATTTGGAAGTTGTGGTTGTTATTTGTTTTGGTTCTGCTTCGATATGTTTTGGGGCTCGGTATATATGCATTTGTTCTTGATTGGTAAGATTCCATTTGTGTGAATCTTGTGTTCTATGACTTTGTATTGACTCAGCTTTGTATGCTTGTAACTTCTGTTTGACTCAGCTTTGTGATTGCACAGGTGATTTCCAGATTTGTTCAGAGGTTGTGTGTGAGTTCGGTGGCTTATTAAGAGGGTGACATGCAATTTCTGTGGCTTGGAGGTTGTGCGCTTACAACTCTTCCCTTCTTAGCTTTCAATGTCCTTGTTGGGGCCTTCTAATTTTGTTCTAGTGTTGTTACACCATTTGGGAGGTCAAAAGTCCAGTAAAGTCCATTTTTTCAGAAAGTGACATGCTCATAGTATAGTTGCCTAATGTGTTGGATTCACACGTTAAAGGGTTGTATGTTTAATGCCGTGTGCCAGAAGTGATTCTGATGTCATTCACTGCTGGAGAATTTCCTCTAAGGAATCTTCTTAAATATCTATGCCTCGTTTCCCACTAGTGGTATGGGGAGAATAGGCTTGCTTTCAGTTTTGCTATTTTTCCAGAGGGTCGGTATTCTTTTGTTCTGTCTTGCTGAGTTCTTTTAGGTTCATGATAATTATAATGTTCAGGAGGGTATAGTATATAGTATGAACTGATAGGAGCAGAAGTGTTCAGATTTTAGTTGTTCAGGGAATCGTATTCCTGAACTAAGTTAGTAGTATTCTGGAGGTTGGTCTTGGGTTCCCATGTTATATTATGGATTGGATAACCTTTCCATTTAATGAGATACTCAGGGTGGTTCTTGTGGCCATATCTGTTGAGGATTTGTTCAACTTCGTATTCTTCCTGATCATTAATAATGACAGATGCAGGTGGTTTTATAGTTTGGTTCAGAAATAGTTCATCATCATTATCATTATATCACTTGAGACATTGGACATTGAAGACTGGGTGAATCTTAATGGTGTCTGGTAGTGCCAATTTGTAGGAAGTTGGAGAGACTTATGAAATAACTTCAAATGGTCTAATGAACTTGCTGTTCAGCTTTGTAGATAGTCTGTGTTTGAGGTTATCAACTCGGTATCCTCAGATGTCTAATAGAACTTTTTCTCCAATATTGAAGGTTTCTTCTTGGCGATGTTGGTTAACATACTGTGACTGTTGTTCTTGAGCTCGCGACAAATTCTCAATTGTGATCTGGCTTAGATTATGCATTTGGAGTAAGAATTCTTCAACAGCTTCGACTGTAGAGGGTTCCTCAGTGGTTTGAATGAGTGTCAGAGGGGTGTTTGGGTTTTGTCCAGTATTGGTGAAGAATGGGGTCATTTCAAGAGAGGCTTGCTTGCTGTTATTATAGGCAAACTCGACTGCAGTGAGGTGTTCATGCCAATCATCTTGTCTGTAGGAAACATAGTTTCTTAGCATCTGTTCCAGAGTTCGGTTCATTCTTTCAGTTTGGCCATCAGTTTCGGGGTGAAAGGCTGTAGATAGTGCAAGTTTCATTCCAAGGTGTATATAGAGGGCTTTCCAAAAATGGCTGGTGAATTTTGGGTCTCGGTTACTAATAATGATCTTAGGAAGACCATGATAGCAGAAGATATTATCAAACAAGAGTGTGGCTATGTCTGGTGCTGTTGCAGTAGTGGTGGTTGGTACAAAGTAAGCTTGTTTGCTGAGATAGTCCACAAAGACAACAATTGCATCTTTCCCATTCTTGGTTCAGGGTAGTTGTACAATAGAGACTTGTTCCCAATTAGCAGATGGTACTGGGATAGGGTGGAGTAGGCCAGGTTTTGCTAGTGTTGAGGACTTGTTGTGTTGGCAGGCATCACAGGAAGTGATGTAGGTCTTTAGCTGATCTGCCATGCAGGGCCAATAGAAGTTCCGGGAGATAACTTTATAGTATTTATCAAATCCTAAATGTCCAGCTATAGGGGCATCATGACATTCAAATAGGATAGTCTTTTGGAGGTCTCGGTTGTTTGGGACATACAATCTGTCCTTGTAGTAGATAACATTGTCCTTGAGTTGGTATTGATTGTACTGGGTATGCTTGTCAGCATCATCACTGTTCAGGATTTCTCAGAGTACTTGAGCTTCCTTATCATCAGCACATGCTGTGATAATTTATTCCATGATGGAGTTTGTAACCACAGTGAGAGTTTGGATAACTTCTTCCATGGGTGGTCTGGAGATTGCATCAGCAACAATGTTTTCCTTGTCAGGGCAGTACTGGATTTCATAGTCAAAGTTAGTGAGGACCTTCATCCATCTGGCTTGTTTTCGAGAGAGGGTAGCCTGGGTCTTGATGTTGACTAATGACTTGTGGTCAGTCAATACGGTGAAGTGTACTCCTTCTAGGTATGGTCGCCATTTTATCAGAGTGTCTACAATGGCTAACATTTCCTTCTCATAAGTTGTGTAGTTAATTTCAGCATCATTGAACTTGCAGGAGTGATAGGCTACAGGGTGTCCTTCTTGCATGAGTACTGCTCCAAGGGCTAGGTCAGAGGCATCAGTAGTAACTTCATATGGTAGGGTAGGATTTGCTGCTTAAAGTACTGGAGTAGTTATCAAAGTATCCTTCAGTACTTGGAAGGTGGTATCTTGTTCAGGTCTCCAATTTGCAAGATTGTTGAAGTCTTTCTCTTGTTTCATAGTCCAGGGTTGTTCTTCTTTCTTGCTATGCTTGATCATTTGGGTAAGGGCAGTGGTGATTTTGGTGAAGTTGGCAACAAATCATCTGTAATAGTTTGCTAATCCCAGGAATAACTGGAGGTCTTTCAGCTTCTTGGGCCTGGGCCAATCTTTGATTGCAGAGATTTTGCTGGAGTCTACTTTGATTCCATTTGGTGTGACGATGTGTCCAAGGAACTGAATTTCTTTCAGGAGGAATTCATACTTGCTGAGTTTTGTGAAAAGTCTGTTTTCTCAAAGTTTCAGTAGTACTAGTTCAAGGTATTCGAGATGTTCCTCCAGGGTTTTGCTGAAGACTAGGATGTCGTCAATATAGACAATAACAAATTTGTCCAGGTATAGATACAGAATAGTATTCATCAGTGTCTGGAAGGTTGCAGGAGTATTAGTTAAGCCAAAGAGCATAACCAGGAATTCGAAATATCTATAACAGGTTCAGAAGGCTGTCTTGTAGATGTCTTCTTCTTTCATAGCAATTTGCCAGTAATCATTTCATAGGTCAAAGGAGCTCATGAATTGTGGGTTGGTAAGTCTATCAAATATTTCATCAATTCTGGGTAGTGGGCAACAGTTCTTAATAGTCTGTTTGTTGAGGTCACAGTAATCAATACACATTCGCAGGTCTCCTCCTTTCTTTACAACAAAGAGGACTGGTGCACCATAAGGTGATACACTGGGTCTGATGAATCCTTGTTCCAGGAGTTCATCAATCTCTTTCTTGAGTACATCAATTTCTCTCAGAGATATGTGGTAGATTGACTTGAAGGCTGGCTTGGCATCTGGAATAGTCTTGATGGCATGGTCCACTGTTCATTTAGGAGGTAGGCCTTTTGGGAGTTTCTTTGAGAATATGTCTCAGAATTTCTAGAGTAGTGGTCTGACATGGCTGTCAACTTTGGAAAAGTCTTCTTCAGAGTTCTCGGGTTCTCCTTTGGGTGGATGGATGGAGATAGCAAAGAGAGGGCATTTCTTGGCCAATTTCTTGAGTTGTAGCTTATTGATGTGAGTGACCTTTGGTCCAGGGTCACGAGAGTTGAGTGGGTCCTTTTCGCCTTGTAGTTTGAAGTTGTGGCATCCTTTCTTGATGGTCAGAGAATGGTTTACCCAATCGATCATAAGGTTCTCTTGTTTTAACCATGGAGTTCCAAGGATGATTTCATTGTCCAGGAGTAGTATGATCTGGAGGGTAATATGTACTCAATAGTCACCAATTCGGAAGGATAGATTGCAGACTTCTTTGCTAATGACATGTGAGGTTCCATCAGCTATAGCAACTGCTTGAGTTTGTTGTACTGGAGAGATGAAGACCTTGAGTCTGTTGGCTGTTTCTTCATTGATGAAGTTGCCTGAGGCACCACTGTCTATCATAATCTTGACAGGTGCTCAATTGACAAAAGCTTTAAGTATAAGCAGTTTGTCTGATCCAATGGTGGTGATTTCAGTTGTAGGGGCTTTCCTTCTGTTGGTTCTCTTTGAGCCAGTTCATTGACACAAGAGAAGTAATTATCAATCATGCAGGAAGAGTACATTCCAATGCCATGGGGGTATCAGCCACTTGGTATATATCCATCTTCGATTTTCTTGTAGAACTGTTCTTCTTTGTTCATAGTAGATTGGCCTGGGGCCATTGTTTGATGAACCAAATCCTTTGGATCCTCAGATGATAGGCAGTAGTTCAGGGACTTCCTTGACCATCAGGTTTGACTTGATTTTTTCGAATAGGATCTGGGCGATGCAGAAGCCTATAGGGATCTTGAAGGGTGTCCAACTGTGGTTTTGGATGAGGACAATAATTTCGCCTGTATAATCTTTGTCAATGACTCCTCCTTCTACTGAGAGTCCTTTTAATGCTAGGCTGCTGTGACAGCATATTCTTCCAATATGTCCTTCAGGAATTTGGATACTAATTCTTGTGTAGACTTGCTTGACTTCTCAGTTAGAGACTATAGCTTCTTCGGCTGCATATAGGTCATATCCAGCTGCTTTTTGACTTCCTTTGGTTGGGGCCTTAGCAGTTTGTCTTAACTTGACAAAGTCTAGTATTCTGGTGGTCAGATTGTTGAGGTGGTGCAGAGTTATAACAGTTGCTTGTATTGCTGTTCGGGGTTTTCAGTTAGGGCAGACACTGACCATATGTCCTATCTTTTAGTAATAGAAGCATGCTCCACTTCTTCTAAGTTTATTCCTTTCACCTTCAGTGAGTTTCTTGAAGGTACTCAGCTGGGTGGGTTCATGATTTCTGGGTGTCCATGAAGTGGAGGTTGAGGGAGCTTAGGATGCTTCATGCTTGAGTTCTTTTTTCTTAGTCCAAGTCTTTTCCTTATTGTTGAATTGTCTTCGGGGCAGAATGGGTCCAGCTATTAGGATCTGTTTGACCATAGTCTTGATTCTTACCAGGTACCATTGTTGGTGGTCACAACCAATTGGGCATCCTTATTCTCGGATTTTCCTAGTAAGCCATTTAGGTAGGGCATCAAATAAATGATTTGCTCCTGTACCATTTCGTGCTTCATCATTGGCAATATATCCTAGGCTAACAGTGTTCAGGAGTGACTCAAGTTTTGTACAGAAGGTTTCAAATTCCTCCTTACCATGTACATCAAATTTGAGGTTACGGAGTTTTACTCGGGATTCAGCGATCATGGTTTCACTGCGGTATTGAGCAATCATGAGTTGTTTAAGTCCAGGGGCTGCAGGATGGGCTCTATATCCTGGGGTATTATTTGCTGCATTCTGAGCAACTACTGCAGGTCGGGTGTTCCATGTGAGGAGTTTTTCAGGAAGGATTCACTACTATTCTTCAGCAGGTCCTTAGAAGAATGTAACAACTCAGCAGACATAGGCTGTAGTGGTAGCAAAGAGTTGTTCCAGAGTGTGGTCTTGATTGTTTATCAGAATGCAGTCAGCAACTCATTCATTGGTCCATTGATTGGCTTCGAAGTTGGTGTTAACTACACTAATAAAGCTTTGGACTTCTTGTGCAGTACCATTGAAGGTAGGTAGACTCAGATTTTTTATAGGTCAGGTCTGTTCGGCTAAGGCAGTAATGGTTGCTGCCATTATGACTACCTGGGCTGTGAGGTCTAGAATCTGTTGGTTTGCCATGTTATTTACTGGAGGTGGTTGAACTACTGGTAGTGGTGTTACTGGTTCTACTTGAGGTCTGGTGCAGAGTGTGATGGGGTTCTTTGGGTCTGTGTAAGTTGCTGGAGTAATAGTTGTGGGTCTGAAGTAAGGGCTTGATAGATAGCTATCTGTTGCTGTGTAGGTGTGTTCTGTCCTGATGGAGGTTTGTCTCCTTCGGCGGTATATCCGGGATCAAATTCACTGAGATACTCCTCCTCCTCTTCAGTTTGGTCCCCATGTACTTGGGTTTGCTCAGCATCAAAGTAGACAGAATCAGTTGTATATCTGATTTCAGATGGACTTAATTCAAAGTCAAGTTCTGGTTCGGTATTGGTTTCAGATTCAGGTAGGGCTGTAGCAGAGCCTGCTTCAGGTTCAGGGTCAGGTAGTTGATGAAGGGTTTCTCTTGCTTCTTCCTTAAGAATATGGCAGGCCTTGCTGTTCTGGAATCAGTAGTATAATGTGGTCTTGGTCCTGGTATGGTGAAAGTCGGTAGAGTTGAGCCACTTGGCTACAGAGGCTTGGGCTTCGTGAGGAACTAAGGCTAGAAAGATTGCTGCTGGTTGTCCTAGGTTGCTCGGGTTTGTGGAGCTGACAAAACTCTTATTGAGAAGAGTAAAGAAGGCTTCTATAAGACCTTCTTCATCCTGACTTGCTGGGTATAGTGCAAGGAGTTCAGTGAATAAGGTTTCACCTATTTGCTAGTTTAATCAGAGTACTTCTTTCTTTGAATGAAGTTTGTCCCACTTGTTGCAGATGTGGAGGTCAAATTGTCCTTGTATGTCAGGTTCAATTCTCTCCAGATTGTCAGATAGTTCACAGTAAATTCCAGTTCAGAGGTTGGGCTTTATACCAACTTGTAGGAATTTGCAGAAGGGTTTATAGCGGGGTGAGGAAGCATCTTGAAGCAGAATTGGATTGTAAACTGCTGCTACCAAGTTATAAGAGGGTTGCTTTTTAGGGTAACCGTTATATAGCTCTGGAAGGGTTTTCTGGAAGTTCTAGATATTCTGGAAGACTATTTTCTTATGATCAAGATCAATTTTGTATGGAGTACGTCCTCTATGCTTATTGATTTCAAGATCGGGTTGACGTCTCAACCAAAGTCCTTTTTCAGACTAGTTCTGGATGTTCAGGATTTTCCATATTTCAGGAAGTTCAAGAAACTAAGACCAGCTTAGTTGAATTGGCATATCACTACAGACAATACCCAATTAGGAAATTTCGTGATGGGGTTAGGAGTGGGACCTAATAGAGAGTGGATTTACTTAAGAGTAGTTTGTGGGTTATTAAATAGGTTTATTTGCTATTCATGATATTGCTATACTAGGAGTAGTTGTATGAAGGGATATTGTGGGGAAGTATTCAAGAATGTTCTTGTATATTCGAGTCTGAGATTCTGAGGTCTGGGGGAGGGGGTATTTATACTAGTGAGGGGCTATCTGGACTATGCTAGATATGGATGTAGCACTAAGTGCTTTGCTGAGTCAGAATGCAGTCACATAGTACAAGGGTGATCTGACATATCAAGAGATCGTCTGACTGCTGAGTCAGTTCACAGTCACGTCATACTAGACTAATCTAACTATACTATGACTGTTAAACTATTTATAGGTTTAGACACTGTCTGGGTAATCTTCGATGATATCACCATCGATGACATCATCTCTAGTGAAGTAGTCATCTAGGAAGAGTGGTTCACGAATTACTTCTCCTTGTTGGTTGAGGTAATAATACATCGGAACTTCATCTCCATCCCACAGGATAGCATCATCTGTATCATATGCTGGATAAGGTGTTGGTGGGCAAAGGGGGGGTACATTGTTTTCGCTTTCATTTGATTCACTGTCTGCGTACCTTCTATAGGTTACAGCACTATGAGTTGCGGGGTTGTAGTAAGCTGGTGGCTGTGGTTCATATTGCTTGTACTCAGGTGGTGGAGTTGTTGGTTCAACTTCAAGGGTTGTCTGAAGGTACAAGTTGTATTCTCCAGTCTCTTCATTATAGTTGAAGTAATTAGGGGTGAATGCAGATTGATATTCGTACCAGTAGTATAAGTCTCATAGACAGTTATGAACTATTATAAGTTCATCGGCAAGGTTGGCAGTGTGATCAGAGTTGGTAGAGATCCTTGGCTTGAGGTCATGTCGGCATCAGAGGGATCATTGTCTTCTGCTTCATTCTCATCGAAGTGAATTATATCGTAGATATCCTTCATGGCATATCCAACTTGGGGCATTTGTAGGATGTGGTCATTGGGGTGCGAGAAGGTTCTGTCTGTGGTTTCAACGTACTCAAGATACTTGTGGTTGAGTTCTTGTATCATGTCATCGATTTGGCCATAGGACAGGGTAGCAACCATTTCGCTGGTAGTAACTCAGAGGCGGGAAATAAAGATACTGTACTCATAGAAGAGTTCTTGGTGTTTGCAGGTGATGAGCTTCTGGTGTTGAGACATCTGGGTAATGTCTATATCCTGATAGTGTTTGACCATGTCTTCCTGGAGGCAGCCGATCTGGTAGTAGCTTGAGATTTGTCCAATCTGGTGGGCCTCGTTCAGCATGTTCAGGACATTCCATCAGGCTTCCATGAAGTAGAGGGGTGCTAGGCTATGGATATTCATGAGGGGCAGAGGGAGTGTGGCTCGGTTGACAATGGCATTCCAAATGTCAGCATAGATGTGGTTGTAGATCTCGGTGGTCATGTTTGTGTGTTTGGAAGTTGTAGTTATTATTTGTTTTGGTTCTGCTTCGACGCGTTTTGAGACTCAGTATATATGCATTTGTTCTTGATTGGTAAGATTCTGTTTGTATGAATCTTGTGTTCTGTGACTTTGTATTGACTCAGCTTTGTACACTTGTGACTTCTGTTTGACTCAGCTTTGTGATCACACAGGTGATTTCCAGATTTGTTCAGAGGTCGCATGTGAGTTTGGTGGCTTATTAAGAGGGTGACGTGCAATTTCTGTGGCTTGGAGGTTGTGTGCTTACAGGGTTCTCTTGTTTCAACTATGGAGTTCTAAGGATGATTTCATTATCCAGAAGTGGTATGATCTGGAGGGTAATATGTACTCAGTAGTCACCAATTCAGAAGGGTAGGTTGTGGACTTCCTTGCTAATAATATGTGAGATTCCATCAGCTGTGGCAACTGCTTGAGTTTGTTGTACTGGAGTGGTGAAGACCTTGAGTCTGTTGGCTGTTTCTTCATTGATGAAGTTATCTGAGGCACTGCTGTCTATCATAATCTTGATAGATATTTGGTTGACAAAAGCTTGAAGTGTAAGCAGTTTGTCTGATCTAATAGTAGTAATTTCAGTCATAGGAGTTTTTCTTCTATTGGTTCTTCTTTGGGCCAGTTCATTGATACAAGAGAAGCAATCATCAATCATTTGAGAAGAGTACATTCCAATACCATGGAGGCATCAGCCACTTAGTATATATCCATCTTAAATTTTCTTGTAGAATTATTCTTCTTTGTTCATAGTAGGTTGGGCTGTGGCCTTGTTTGATGAGCCAAATCCCTTGGATCCTCGGATAGTGAGTAGTAGTTCAGGGACTTTCTTGACTGTCAGGGTTGACTCAATTTTCTCAAATAGGATCTGGGCAATGCAGAAACCAATGGGAATCTTGAAGGGTGTCCAACTATGATTTTAGATCAGAACAATGATTTCACCTGTATAATCTTCATCAATGACTCCTCCTTCTACTGAGAGTCCTTTCAATGTTAGGCTGCTGCAATAGTATATTCTTCCAACATATCCTTTGGAAATTTAGATGCTGATTCCTGTATAGACTTGCTTGACTTCTTTGGAAACTGTAGCTTCTTTGGCTGCATACAGGTCATATCTAGCTGCTTTTTGACTTCCTTTAGTTGGGGCCTTAGCAGTTTGTCTTAACTTGACAAAGTCTAGTATTCTGGTGATCAGGTTATTGAGGTAGTGCAGAGTGGTAACAGTTGCTCATATTGCTATTCGGGGTTTTTGGTTAGGGTAAGCACTGACTATGTGTCCTGTTTTTCAGCAATAGAAGCATGCTCTGCTTCTTCGAAGTTCATTTCTTTCTCCTTCAGTGAGTTTCTTGAAGGTACCCAGCTGGGTGGATTCATGATTTCTGGGTGTCTATGAGGTGAATGTAGAGGGAGCTTAAGATGCTTCATACTTGGGTTCTTCTTTCTTGGTCCAAGTCTTTTCCTTGTTATTAAATTGTCTTTGGGGCAGAATTGGTCCAGCTGTTAGGATTTGCTTGACCATAGTCTTAATTCTTGTCAGGTACCATTGTTGGTAATCACAACTAACTGGGCGGCCTTGTTCTCAGATTTTTCTAGTAAGCCATTCAAGCAGGGCATCGAATAAATGGTCTGCTCTTGTACCATTTCATACTTCATCATTAGCAATATATCCTAGACTAACAGTGTTCAGGAGTGACTCAAGTTTTATACAGAAGGTTTTGAATTCTTCTTTGCTATGTATATCGAATTTAAGGTTGCAGAGTTTTACTCAAGATTCAGCAATCATGGTTTCACTGTGATATTGAGCAATCATGAGTTGTTTCAGTCCAGGGGCTGCAGGATGAGCTCCATATCCTGGGGTATTGTTTGCTATATTTTGAGCAACTACTGCAGATCAGGTGTCCCAAGTGAGGGGTTTTTTAGGAAGAGTTTGTCACTATTCTTTGGCAGGTCCTTGGAAGAATGTAACAACTTGGTAGACATAGGCTGTAGTAGTAGCAAAGAGTTGTTCCAGAGTGTGGTCTTGATTGTTTGTCAGAAGATGGTCAGCAACTTGCTCATTGGTCTATTGATTGGCTTCAAAGTTGGTGTCAACTACACTAATGAAGCTTTGGACTTCTTGTGCAGTACTATTGAAGGTAGGTAGACTCAGATTTTTGGTAGGTTGGGTCTGCTTGACTAAAGCAGTAATGGTTGCTACCATTATTGCTACCTGAGCTATGAGGTCTAGAATCTGTTAGTTCACCATGTTATTTACTAGTGTTACTGGTACTACTTGAGATACTGGTGCAGAGTGTGATGGGGTTCTTTGGGTCTGTGTAAGTTGCTGGAATAGTAGTTGTGGGTCTGGAGTAAGGGCTTGATAGATAGCTGTCTGTTGTTATGTCGATATATTTTGTCCTGATGGAGGGGTATCACTTTCAGTAGTATATCCAGAATCGAATTTACTGAGATACTCCTCCTTCTCTTCAGTTTGGTCCTCATGTAGTTGGGTTTGTTTAGCATCAAAGTAGATAGAATCAGTTATATATCTGATTTCAGATGGACTTAATTCAAAGTCAAGTTCTGGTTTGGTGTTGGTTTCAGGTTCAGATAGAGCTGTAGCTGGGCCTGCTTCTGGTTCAAGATCAGGTAGTTGATGAAGAGTTTCTCTTGCTTCTTCTTTAAGAATATAGTAGGTCTTACTGTTCTGTAATTAGTAGTATAATGCAGTCTTGGTCCTAGTACAGTGAAAGTTGGTAGAGTTGAGCCACTTAGCTACAGAGACTTGGGCTTTATGAGGAACTAAGGCTAGAAAGACTACTGCTAGTTGTCCTAGGTCACTCGGATTTGTGGAGCTGACAAAACTCTTATTGAGAAAGGTAAAGAAGGCTTCTATAAGACCTTCTTCATCTTGACTTGCTGAGTGTAGAGCAAGGAGTTTGGTGAATAGGGTTTCACCTATTTGTTGGTTTAACTGGAGTACTTCTTTCTTTGAATGAAGTTTGTCCTACTTATTGTAGGTGTAGAGGTCAAATTATCCTTGTATGTCAGGTTCAATTCTCTCCAAATTGTCAGATAGTTTAGGATAAATTCCAGTTCAGAGGTTGGACTTTATATCAACTTGTAGAAATTCGCAGAGGGGTTTTGTAGCTGAGTGAGAAAGCGTCTTGAAGCAGAATTGGATTGTAAACTACTGCTACCAAGTTGTAAGAGGGTTGCTTTTTAGAGTAACTGTTATGTAGTTCTGGAAGGGTTTTCTGGAAGTTCTGGATATTCTGGAAGACCATTTTCTTAAGGTCAAGATCAATTTCATATAGAGTATATCCTCTACACTTATTGATTTCAAGATCAGATTGATGTCTCAACCAAAGTTCTTTTTCGGACTAGTTCTGGATGTTCAGGAGTTTCTGTATTTCAGGAAGTTCAAGAAACTAAGACCAGCTTAGTTGAATTGGCATATCACTACAGACAATACCCAATTAGGAAATTTCATAATAGGATTAGGAGTGGGACCTAATGGGAAGCAGATTTACTTAAAAGTAGTTTGTAAGTTATTAAATAGGTTTATTTGCTATTTATGATATTGCTATACTAGGAGTAGTTTGTATGAAGGGATATTGTGGGGAAGTGTTCAGAAATTTTCTTGTATGTTTGAGTCTATTCAAGTTTGAGATTCTGAGGTCTGGGGAGGGGGTATTTATATTAGTGAGAGGCTATCTGGACTATACTAGATGTGGATGTAGCACTAAGTGCCTTGCTGAGTCAGAATGTAGTTATGTAGTACAAGTATGATCTGATATGTTAAGAGATTGTCTGACTGCTGAGTCAGTTCACAGTCATATCATACAAGGCTTAAAATATATATATCTCTTATATTAATTTATAGGTCAATTTGCTTGTAAAAAAAA
>RBNI01002853.1:0-17307 GCA_003990745.1 Jimgerdemannia flammicorona
AATAGCCCCTGCCACCCCAAAGAGAATGACAGGCAAAGAAAAAACCCTCATCAAAGCACAACACAGTGGGTAGGGCCTGGTTCTCCCAGATGAGGTGAGTAGAGGACTTACACGTGAGGCGGGAGGAAACCCCCAATACCCCACTACTCAAGCCTGCAGGCCTCGATCACGTTGCCGTGTCAGCTCCCGGTTCCAGTTGAGTGCAGCCAAGACGCCTGAAATGGATAGCCTCGGGCCCCCCGACCCCCCCTGATGACTGGGGCCTCACCCCGCTACCCGCCAAAAGAAGCCGAGAGTGTCACCTACCACCTAACCGCGCCGCACCAATCAAAAGGCCCCACCGAAGCAGCACCCACCCCAGCCCCGACGACCGCCCCCAGCCTGGCACCCTACTGGTCCACCGTTATCGCCCTTCCTCCTATCTGTGATGGCCATCTCCCCTCCCATCCCGACACCACCCAAAAAGCAGTTACCTACGCCAGCGCCGCGCTTGCCGGGAAGCTCACCAAAGCTCAGAGGGCCCCACCACAGGCACCGAATAACCTGCAGGTAACCTACACTGGCACTTGATGCCCAAGGTCGGCCGACACCCTACGTAGTCCATGACACACCAGAGACGACACCTCATTGACGACGGCAAAAGGAAGAAAGCGCCGCACCAAAACGGGTATACCCCAGACGCAGCCAGAGGCACCAGAAACCGCGAAAAAGTGCAGAAGACACCGATCAGACACCGATAAAGGGGCAACTCATCACCATTGCCCTCCTCCCACCATGCCCATGTAGGCACAGCAAACCAACCCGAGGTAGAGGGGGTAATAATAGGGGAAAGGGGACTTGGAAGGTTGCCTACCAAACCTTGTGACCGGTAAGGTAGCGGAGAAAGGAGCGAGAATATAATAATCTCTATTAAAAGCTTTAGGTAAAATATTAGTAATATTAAGAATATTATTGAATTAATTATAGTTACTAACTATATTTCAAATTTTATTATAGAGTATTATAGGTAAAATTTTATTTATGATTAATGTCTGGATATCTCTCAATGTCATTTCATTTCTTGGTATTACTAGACATTAGATTAATTCTAATTAGTAGCTTTAAACTCTTACTCTTGACTTTATAAAGCTTAAGAGTTCTCACTCTAGAGAAAATATTGTAGAAGTATTTATGAACTATATTCATAAGCTTGGAATTACAACTAAGGTATAAGAGTTTTTTATTTTAAACTAATATAAAAAGAGAATAAAAAAAAAAAACAAAAGCTTTTTACTTTTAATTATTAATTACTTTCTATATAATTTTATATATCAAAATTTTGAAATACAGGTATTGATTATTACAACAGACAATATCTTCAATAATATTACATTTTTTTTCACATTTTGGCAATAAAATTTCAATAAGAAAATATAATCTTTGATACTAATAATAACTATATATAGTATTAAGTCTATATTCTGAATCTTGTTACTCAAGATTATCTCATACAACTATTCAGTAATTGGAGTGAAACTAGCAAGAGCTCTAATACTATTTCAAAGTTATACAAATTGATTATTACAATTTGATCATCACCATTATAGTAAAAAAAACTTGCTAAACAGTATAAAGTAATCTCTCTCAATCTAAAAAAAACTTATTTTGGATATCAGCATATATTAGAACTCAATATATGCAATAATTAAACAAGTACTAATACTTACTATAGTATATTATTAATAATAATATTATAAAATAGGATTTAACTTATTAATTAATATTAACTTATTTAAATATATATAATTTAGATACTAGATTCTATAGCTACTATTAATAAAGATATACAAGATATGGTAATTAAAGAGAATGAGTGAGCAAAATTGAGAAAAGTTATTAAAGTTTTAGAGGTGAGTAAAAAGATATTTATTAGTATTTTTGCAGATTTAGTTTTACTTTACTTATCTTTTTTTATACTTTTACTCTTTATTTTCTTTTAGCATTTTAATAAATATATAAAAGAAGTTATTTAGTCAAAGTTTCCAATAATATATTCTGCAATTCTGATATACAATCTTTTGATTGATCAACTTGAAGATCTACTAAACTTATTATAAGAGAGTTGCTTTTTAGAGTAACTGTTACGTAGTTCTGGAAGAGTTTTCTGGAAGTTCTAGATATTCTAGAAGACCGTTTTCTTATAGTCAAGATCAATTTCATATGGAGTACATCCTCTATACTTATTGATTTTAAGATTGGGTTGACATCTCAACCAAAGTTCTTTTTTGGACTAGTTCTGGATGTTCAGAATTTTCTGTATTTCAGAAAGTTCAAGAAACTAAGACCAGCTTAGTTGAATTGGCATATCGCTGCAGACAATACTCAATTAGGAAATTTCATGATAGGGTTAGGAGTGGGACCTAATGGAGAGCAGATTTACTTAAGAGTGGTTTGTGGGTTATTAAATAGGTTTATTCGCTATTCATGATATTGCTATACTAGAAGTAGTTGTATGAAGGAATATTGTGGGGAAGTATTCAGAAATGTTCTTATGTATTCGAGTCTGAGATTCTGAGGTCTGGGGGAGGGGGTATTTATACTAGTGAGGGGCTATCTGAACTATGCTAGATATAGATGTAGCACTTAGTACCTTGCTGAGTCGGAATGCAGTTACATAGTATAAGTATGATCTGACATGTTAAGAGATTGTCTGATTGCTGAGTCAGTTCACAGTCATGTCATATAAAGCTAATCTAACTATACTATAACTGCTAAGCTATTTATAGATTTAGGTGCTGTCTGGTTAGTCTTTGATGACATCACTATTGATGACATCATTGCTGGCAAAGTCTGAGCAGTTTTCTGACTTCTGACATTATCAGTTTCAAGATGTCGTCACTTCTATCTCTTGCAAGATTAAGACTGTCCTTGGTGGTGGTGGTTGTACAAGGATAACAGGTCTTGGTTCTCTTTTTTTTTAGTCTTCTGGCACATTTGCAAGGACTGGCTATTCTCATCTAGGGTGAGAGCTCCCAATGTTGCAGCTGGGGGTTCAAACCTCTCAGAAATGATATTTTCTGTAATCTGAGGCAATTTCTAGTAGTAATATCTGTCACATGGATGACTTGAGATTGGTTTCGACAATGTCAGCTTTCTTGAGTTTAGATGAAGCATCCATCACTCTCCAACAGAGGTGATACAGATAGAGTGAACAGAGTTATTCAAATGCATTTTGCTTCTACTAAGTAATGAGGTCTTGTATAGTCATGGTGTATCCTGGTCTTGAGTTGATAAGTACAGTTTATGAACCTTTTGATAGATAAGATAGGGTTCTTCTTGTCTTAATTTGAGTTTGGTACTTCTGGTTTCCTTTTGCAATAGTACAGTACACCAAACTAGTTATAGTGGTTCAGAGTCAGTCTTATGGTCATAGTACTTCTTCTGGTGTTCTTATATCTTGGCAGTGAGTTCTCGTACTTGCTGGCATATTTCATATAACCAGATGATCTCTTCAGTAACTTGTTTTGTAGTCTTGCATGTGGTTTCCAAATTGGTTCTGAGGATGACATGCAATTTTGGTGGCTTAGAGGTTGTGCACTTATAACTCTCTCCTTCTTAGCTTTCAATGTTCTCGTTGGGGCCTTCTAATTTATTCTGGTATTGTTGTACTATTTGGATGGTTCTTGTGGCTGTATTTGTTAAGGATTTGTTCAACTTTGTATTCTTCTTGGTCATTGATAATGACAGATGCAGGTGGTTCTGTAGTTTGGTTCAGAATTGTGTCTTGGAGTTTCTGGAGTAGTGGTCTGACATAGTGGTCAACTTTGGAAAAGTCTTCTTCAGAGTTCTCAGGTTCTCCTTTGGATGGGCAGATGGAGATGGTGAAGAGAGGGCATTTCTTAGCTAATTTCTTGAGTTGTAGCTTGTTGATATGAGTGATCTTTGGTCCAGGTTCACTAGAGTTGAGTGGGTCTTTTTCACCTTGTAGTTTGAAGTTGTGGTGTCCTTTCTTGATGGTTAGAGAATAGTTTACCCAGTCAATCATGGGGTTCTCTTATTTCAACTATGGGGTTCCAAGGATGATTTCATTATCAGGAAGTGGTACAATCTGGAGGGTAACATATACTCAATAGTTACCAATTCGGAAGGATAGATTGTGGACTTTCTTGCTAATGACATGTGAGGTTCCATCAGCTGTGGCAACTGCTTGAGTTTGTTATACTGGGGAGGTGAAGACCTTGAGTCTATTGGCTGTTTCTTCATTGATGAAGTTGCCTGAGGCACCACTGTCTATCATAATCTTGACAGGTGCTTGGTTGACAAAAGCTTGAAGTGTAAGTAGTTTGTCTGATCCAATAGTGGTGATTTTGGTTATAGGAGCTTTCCTTCTGTTGGTTCTTCTTTGGACCAGTTCATTGACATAAGAGAAGCAATTATCAATTATTTGGGAAGAGTACATTCCAATACCATGGGGGCATCAGCCACTTGGTACATATCCATCTTCAATTTTCTTGTAGAATTATTCTTCTTTGTTCATGGTAGGTTGGGTTGGGGCCTTGTTTGATAAACTAAATCCTTTGGATTCTTAGATGGTGGGCAGTAGTTCAGAGACTTCCTTGACTATTAGGTTTGACTCGATTTTTTCGAATAGGATCTGGGCAATGTAGAAGCCTATAGGGATCTTGAAGGGTATCCAACTGTGGTTTCGGATGAGGACAATAATTTCGCCTGTGTAATCTTCGTCAATGACTCCTCCTTCTACTGAGAGTCCTTTTAGTACTAGGCTGCTGTGACAGCATATTCTTCCAACATATCCTTTAGGAATTTGGATGCTGATTTCTATATAGACTTGCTTGACTTCTCAGTTGGAAACTGTAACTTCTTCAGCTGCATACAGGTCATATCCAGCTGCTTTTTGACTTCCTTTGGTTGGGGTCTTAGCAGTTTGTCTTAACTTGACAAAGTTCAGTATTCTGATAGTCAGGTTATTGAGGTGGTGCAGAGTGGTAACCATTGCTCATGTTGCTGTTTGGGGTTTTCAGTTGGAGTAGGCACTGGCCATGTGTCCTGTCTTTTGGCAATAGAAGCATGCTCCACTTCTTCAAAGTTCATTCCTTTCTCCTTCAGTGAGTTTCTTGAAGGTACTTGGCTGAGTGGGTTCATGATTTCTGAGTATCCATGAGGTGGATATTGAGGGAGCTCAGGATGCTTCATACTTGGGTTCTTCTTGCTCTAAGTTTTTTCCTTATTGTTGAATTGTCTTCTAGGCAGAATTGGTCCAGCTGTTAGGATTTGCTTGACCATGGTCTTGATTCTTACCAAGCACTATTGTTGGTGATCACAATTAACTAGATGGCCTTGTTCTCAGATTTTTCTAGTAAGCCATTCAGGTAGTGTATCAAATAGATGGTGTAAGAGGGTTGCTTTTTAGGGTAACTATTACGTAGTTCGGGAAGAGTTTTTGTGAAGTTCTGGATATTCTGGAAGACCGTTTTCTTATGGTCAAGATCAATTTCATATGGAGTACATCCTCTATGCTTATTGATTTCTAGATCGGGTTGATGTCTCAACCAAAGTCCTTTTTCGGACTAGTTCTGGATGTTCAGGATTTTCCGTATTTCAGGAAGTTCAAGAAACTAAGACCAGCTTAGTTGAATTGGCGTATCGCTGCAGACAATACCTAATTAGGAAATTTTGTAATGGGGTTAGGAGTAGGACCTAATGGAGAGCGGATTTACTTAAGAGTGGTTTGTGGGTTATTTAAATAGGTTTATTTGCTATTCATGATATTGCTATACTAGGAGTAGTTGTGTGAAGAGATATTGTGGGGAATATTCAGGAATGTTCTTGTGTGTTTGAGTCTGAGATTCTGAGGTCTGGGAGAGGGGGTATTTATACTAGTGAGGAGCTATCTGGACTAGGCTAGATATGGATGTAGCACTAAGTGCTTTACTGAGTCAGAATATAGTCACATAGTACAATAGTGATCTGACATGTCAAGAGATCGTCTGACTGCTGAGTCAGTTCACAGTCACGTCATACAAGGCTAATCTATTTATAAGTTTAGGTGCTGTCTGGGTAGTCTTTGATGATATCATCATTGATTGTATCATCTCTGAAGAAGTAGTCATCTAGGAAGAGTGGTTTGTAGATTACTTCTCCTTATTCACTGAGGTAATAATACATTGGGACTTCATCTCTGTCCCACAAGATAGCATCGTCTGTCTTGTATGCTAGATAAGGTGTTGGAGGGCGAAGGAGGGGTGTATTGTCTTTGCTTTCATTGGATTTGCTGTCTGTATACCTTCTATAGGTTACAGCACTATGAGTCATAGGGTTGTAGTAAGCTGGTGGCTATGGTTCATGTCGCTCATACTCAGGTGGTGGAGTTGTTGATTCGATCTCGAGGGTTGTCTGAAGGTACAGGTTGTGTTCTCCGGTTTCTTTATTATAGTTGAAGTAATCAGGGGTAAATATAGGTTGGTATTTGTACCAGTGATCATTGTCCCAATAAGTCTCATATGTGGTTATGAACTGTTGTAAGTTCATTGGCAAGGATGGCAGTGTGATCAGGGTTGGTAGAGATCCTCGGCTTGAGGTCATGTCAGTGTCAGAGGGATCATTGTCTTCTGCTTCATCTTCATCGAAGTTGATTATATCATAGACATCCTTCATAGCATATCCAACTTGGAGCATTTGCAGGATGTGGTCATCAGGGTGCGGGAAGGTTCTGTCAGTAGTCTGAATGTACTCGAGATACTTGTGGTTGAGTTCTTGTATCATATCATCGATTTGGCCATAGGATAGGGTAGCAACCATTTTGCTGGTAGTAACTTGGAGGTGGGGAATAAAGGTGCTATACTTGTAGAAGAGTTCTCGGTGTTTGTGGGTGATGAGCTTCTGGTGTTGAGACATCTGGATAATGTCTGTATCATGGTGGTGTTCGACCATGTCTTCCAGGAGGTGGCCAATCTGGTAGTAGCTTGAGACTTGTCCGATCTGGTGGGCCTTGTTAAGCATGTTCAGGGCATTCTATCGGGCTTCCATGAAGTAGAGGGGTGCGAGGCTATGAATATTCATGAGGGGCAGAGGGGGTGTGGCTCGGTTGACAATGGCATTCCAAATGTCAGCGTGGATGTGGTTGTAGATCTCAGTGATCATGTTTGTGTGTTTGGAAGTTATGGTTGTTATTTGTTTTGGTTCTCTGTTTTGACGTGTCTCGGGACTTGGTATATATGCATTTGTTCTTGCTTGGTAAGATTCTGTTTATGTGAATCTTGTGTTCCGTGACTTCGTATTGACTCAGCTTTGTACACTGTGACTTCTGTTTAACTCAGCTTCATGATCATGCAGGTGATTTCCAGATTTGTTCAGAGGTTGCGTGTGATTTCTGTGGCTTGGAGGTTGTGCACTTACAACTCTCCTCTTCTTAGCTTTTGACATCCTCGTCAGGGCCTTCTAATTTTGTTCTAGTGTTGTTATACCATTTAGGAGGTCAAAAGTCTGATAAAGTCCATTTTTTTCAGAAAGTGGCATGCTCATAGTACAGTTGCCTAATGTGTTGGATTCACATGTTAAAGGATCATATGTTCAATACTGTGCACCAGAAGTGATTCTGACATCATTCACTGCTGGAGAATTTCCTCTAAGGAATCTTCTTAAATATCTACGCCTCGTTTCCCACCAGTGGTATGAGGAGAATAGGCTTGCTTTCAGTTTTGCTATTTTTCCAGAGGGTCGGTATTCTTTTGTTCTATCTTGCTGAGTTCTTGATTAGGTTCGTGATAATTATAATGTTTGGGAGGGTAATATATGTTGTGTACTGATAGGTGCAGGAGTATTCAGTGTTCAGTTGTTCAAGGAATCATATTTCTGAACTAAGTCAGTAGTATTCTGGAGATTGGTCTTGGGTTCCCATGTTGCATCATGGATCAGATAACCTTTCCATTTGATGAGATACTCAGGGTGGTTCTTGTGGCCATGTTTGTTGAGAATTTGTTCAACTTCATATTCTTCTTAGTCATTAATAATGACAGGTGCAGCTGGTTCCATAGTTCGGTTTGGGAATAGTTCGTCATCATTGTCATTGTATCGCTTGAGACATTGGACATTGAAGACTGGGTGAATCTTAATGGTATCTGGTAGCGCCAATTTGTAGGAGGTCAGAGAGACTTGTGAAATAACTTCAAATGGTCCAATGAACTTGCTGTTCAGTTTCATAGATGGTCTGCGCTTGAGGTTATCAACTCGGTATCCATGGATGTCCAATAGAACTTTTTCTCCAATATCGAAGGTTTCCTCTCGGCAATATTGGTTAACATACTGTGACTATTGTTCTTGAGCTCGTGATAAATTCTCAATTGCGATCTGGCTTAGATTATACATTCGGAGTAAGAATTCTTCAACCGCTTCGACTGTAGAGGGTTCTTCAGTGGTTCGGATGAGTATCAGAGGAGTGTTTGGGTTTTGTCCAGTATTGGTGAAGAATGGGGTCATTCCGAGAGAGGCTTGCTTGCTGTTGTTATAGGCAAACTTGACTGCTGTAAGGTGTTCATGCCAATCATCTTATCTGTAGAAAACATAGTTCCTTAGCATTTGTTCCAGAGTTCAGTTCATTCTTTCAGTTTGGCCATCAGTTTCAGAGTAAAAGGCTGTAGATAGTGCAAGTTTTGTTCCAAGGTACACATGGAGGGCTTTCCAAAAATGGCTGGTGAATTTTGGATCTTGGTCACTAACAATGATCTTAGAAAGACCATGATAGCAGAAGATGTTGTCAAACAAGAGTGTGACTATGTCCGGTGTAGTTGCAGTGGTAGTGGTTGGTACAAAGTGAGCTTGTTTGCTGAGATAGTCCACAAAAACAACAATTGCATCTTTCCCATTCTTGGTTCAGGGTAGTTGTACAATAAAGTCTATAGAGATTTATTCCCAATTAGCAGATGGTACTGGGATAGAGTGGAGTAGGCCAGGTTTTGCTAGTGTTGAGGACTTGTTCCATTGGCAGACATCACAGGAAGTGATGTAGGTTTTGAGCTGATCTGCCATGTGGGGCCAATAGAAGTTTCAGGAGATCACTTCATAGCATTTATCAAATCCTAAGTGTCCAGCTGTAGGGGCATCATGACATTCGAATAGGATAGTCCTTCAGAGGTCTCAGTTGTTTGGAACATACAATCTGTCCTTGTAGTAGATAGTATTGTCCTTGAGTTGGTATTGATTGTACTGGGTATGCTTATCAGTGTCATCACTGTTCAGGATTTCTCGGAGTGCTTGAGCTTCTTTATCATCAGCGTAGGCTGTGATAATTTGTTCCATAATGGAGTTTGTAACTAGGGTGAGAGTTTGGATAACTTCTTCAATGGGTGGTCTGGAGATTGCATCAGCAACAATGTTTTCCTTGCCAGGGTGGTACTGGATTTCGTAGTCAAAGTTGGTGAGGACTTTCATCCATCTGGCTTGCTTTCGAGAAAGGGTAGCCTGGGTCTTGATATTGACTAATGACTTGTGGTCAGTCAATACAGTGAAGTGTGCTCCTTCTAGGTATGGTCGCCATTTGATCAGAGTGTCTATAATGGCTAACATTTCCTTCTCGTGAGTTGCATAGTTGATTTCGGTATCATTGAACTTACGGGAGTGATAGGCCACAGGGTATCCTTCTTGTATGAGTACTGCTCTAAGGGCTAAGTCAGAGGCATTGGTGGTAACTTCATATGGTAGAGCAGGATTTGCTGCTTGAAGTACTGGAGTGGTTATTAAGGCATCCTTCAGTGCTTGGAAGGCGGTATCTTGTTCAGGTCCCCAATTTGCAAGATTGTTGAAGTCTTTCTCTTGTTTCGTGGTCCAGAGTTGTTCTTCTTTCTTGCTGTACTTGGTCATTTGGGTAAGGGCAGTGGTGATTTTGGTGAAGTTAGTAATAAATCATCTGTAATAGTTTGCTAGTCCTAGGAATGACTGGAGGTCTTTCAGCTTCTTGGGTGTGGGCCAATCTTTGATTGTGGAGATTTTACTGGGGTCCACTTTGATTCCATTTGGCATGACAATATGTCCAAGGAATTGGATTTCTTCCAGGAGAAATTCGCACTTGCTGAGTTTTGTGAAGAGTCTGTTCTCTTGGAGTTTCAGTAGTACTAGTTCAAGATGTTCGAGATGTTCCTCCAGGGTTTTGCTAAAGACTAGGATGTCATCAATGTAGACAACAACAAATTTGTCCAAGTATGGGTGCAGGATGGTATTCATCAGTGTCTGGAAGATTGTAGGAGCAATAGTTGTGGATCTGGAGTAATGGCTTGATAGATGGCTGTTTGTTGCTGTATAGGTGTATTCTGTCCTGATGGAGGTACGTCTCCTTCGGTGGTGTATCTGGGATCGAATTCACTGAGATACTCCTCCTCCTCTTCGGTTTGGTCCCCGTGTACTTGGGTTTGTTCGGTATCAAAGTAGATAGAATCAGTTGTATATCTGATTTCAGATGGACTTAATTCAAAGTCAAGTTCTGGTTCAGTATTGGTTTCGGATTCAGGTAGGGCTGTAGCAGGGCCTGCTTTGGGTTCAGGATTGGGTAGTTGATGAAGGATTTCTCTTGCTTCTTCTTTAAGAATATGGCAGGCCTTGCTGTTTTGGAATCGGTAGTATAATGCGGTCTTGGTCCTGGTACAGTGAAAGTCAGTAGAGTTGAGCCACTTGGCTACAGAGGCTTGTGCTTCGTGAGGAACTAAGGCTAGAAAGACTGCTGCTGGTTGTCCTAGGTCACTTGGATTAGTGGAGCTGACAAAACTCTTGTTGAAAAGAGTAAAGAAGGCTTCTATAAGACCTTCTTCGTCTTGACTTGCTGGGTGTAGGGCAAGGAGTTCGGTGAATAGGGTTTCGCCTATTTGCTGGTTTAATCAGAGTACTTCTTTCTTAGAATGAAGTTTGTCCCACTTGTTGCAGGTGTGGAGGTCAAATTGTCCTTGTACGTCAGGTTCAATTCTCTCTAGATTGTCAGATAGTTCAGGATAAATTCCAGTTCAGAGGTTGGGCTTTATACCAACTTGTAGGAATTCACAAAAGGGTTTGTAGCGGGGTGAGGAAGCGTCTTGAAGTGGAATTGGATTGTAAACCACTGCTACTAAGTTGTAAGAGGGTTGCTTTTTAGTGTAACTGTTATGTAGTTTGGGAAGAGTTTTTGAGAAGTTCTGGATATTCTGGAAGACTGTTTTCTTATGGTCAAGATCAATTTCATATGGAGTATGTCCTCTATGCTTATTGATTTCTAGATCGGATTGACGTCTCAACCAAAGTCCTTTTTCGGACTAGTTCTGGATGTTCAGGATTTTCTGTATTTCAGGAAGTTCAAGAAACTAAGACCAGCTTAGTTGAATTGGCGTATCACTGCAGACAATACCCAATTAGGAAATTTTGTGATGGGGTTAGGAGTAGGACCTAACGGGGAGCAGATTTACTTAAGAGTAGTTTGTGGGTTATTTAAATAGGTTTATTTGCTATTCATGATATTGCTATACTAAGAGTAGTTGTGTAAAGGGATATTGTGGGGAATATTCAGGAATGTTCTTGTGTGTTTGAGTCTGAGATTCTGAGGTCTGGGGGAGGGGGTATTTATACTAGTGAGGGGCTATCTGGACTAGGCTAGATATGGATGTAGTACTAAGTGCTTTGCTGAGTCGGAATGCAGTCACATAGTATAATAGTGATCTGATATATCAAGAGATCGTCTGACTGCTGAGTCAGTTCACAGTCATGTTATACAAGGCTAATCTATTTATAGGTTTAGGCACTGTCTGGGTAGTCTTCGATGACATCACTATTGATTGCATCATCTCTGAAGAAGTAGTCATCTAGGAAGAGTAGTTCATGGATTACTTCTCCTTGTTCACTGAGGTAATAATATATTGAGACTTCATCTTCATCTCACAGAATAGCATCATCTGTCTCATATGCTGGATAAGGTGTTGGGGGGCGAAGGAGGGGTGCATTGTCTTCACTTTCATCGGATTCACTGTCTGCATACCTTCTATAGGTTATAGCACTATGAGTTACAGGGTTGTAGTAAGCTGGCGGCTGTGGTTCATGTCACTCATACTCAGGTGGTGGAGTTGTTGGTTCGATCTCAAGGGTTGTCTGAAGGTATAGGTTGTGTTCTCCAGTTTCTTCATTATAGTTGAAGTAATCAAGGGTGAATACAGATTGGTATTCATACCAGTGATCATTGTCCCAATAAGTCTCGTATGTGGTTATGAACTATTGTAAGTTCATTGGTAAGGTTGGCGGTGTGATCAGGGTTGGTAGAGATCCTCGGCTTGAGGTCATGTCAGCATCAGAGGGATCATTGTCTTCTGCTTTGTCTTCATTGAAGTTGATTATATCATAGATGTCCTTCATGGCATATCCAACTTGGGGCATTTGCAGGATGTGGTCATCAGGGTGCAGAAAGGTTCTATCAGTAGTCTGAATGTACTCAAGATACTTGTGGTTGAGTTCTTGTATCATGTCATCGATTTGGCCATAGGACAGAGTAGCAACCATTTCACTAGTAGTAACTTGGAGGCAGAGAATAAAGGTGCTGTACTCATAGAAGAGTTCTCGATGTTTACAGACAATAAGCTTCTGGTGTTGAGACATCTGGATAATATCTGTATTGTGGTGGTATTCGACCATATCTTCCAGGAGGTGGCTGATCTGGTAATAGCTTGAGACTTGTCTGATCTGGTGGGCCTCGTTAAGCATGTTCAGGGCATTCTATTGGGCTTCTACAAAGTAGAGAGGTGCAAGGCTATGGATATTCATGAGGGGCAGAGGGGGTGTGGCTCGGTTGACAATGGCATTCCAAATGTCAGCACAGATGCAGTTGTAGATCTCAGTGGTTATATTTGTGTGTTTGGAAGTTGTAGTTGTTATTTGTTTTGATTCTCTATTTCGATGCGTCTTGGGGCTTGGTATATATGCATTTGTTCTTACTTGATAAGATTCCATTTGTATGAATCTTGTGTTCTGTGACTTCATATTGACTCAGCTTTGTGCACTGTGACTTCTGTTTGACTCAGCTTCATGATCATGCAGGTAATTTCCAGATTTGTTCAGAGGTTGTGTGTGATTTCTATGGCTTGGAGGTTGTGCGCTTACAGATGGTCTGCTCTTATACTATTTCATGCTTCATTATTGGCAATATATCCTAGGCCAACAGTGTTCAGGAGTGACTTGAGTTTTGTATAGAAGGTTTCGAATTCTTCTTTACCATGTATATCAAATTTGAGATTGTGGAGTTTTACTCAAGATTCAGCAATTATGGTTTCACTGTGGTATTGAGCAATTATGAGTTGTTTGAGTCCAGGGGCTGCAGGATGGGCTCCATATCCTGGGGTATTATTTGCTGCATTCTAAGCAACTACTGCAGGTTGGGTGTCCCATGTGAGGGGTTTTTCAGGAAGGGTTTGCCACCATTCTTCAGCAGGTCCTTGGAAGAATGTAACAACTCTGTGGACATAGGCTGTAGTGGTAGCAAAGAGTTGTTCCAGAGTGTGGTCTTGATTGTTTGTCAGAAGGCAGTCAGCAACTCGCTTGTTGGTCCATTGATTGGCTTCGAAATTGGTATCAACTATACTAATGAAGCTTTGGACTTCCTGTGCAGTACTATTGAAGGTAGGTAGACTCAGATTTTTGGTAGGTTGTATCTGTTCAGCTAAGGCAGTAATGGTTGCTACTATTATTGCTACCTGAGCTATAAGGTCTAGAATCTGTTGGTTTGTCATATTGTTTATTGGAGGCAGTTGGATTGCTGGTAGTAGTGTTACTGATACTACTTAAGGTACTGGTACAGAGTGTGAGGGTGTTCTTTGGGTCTGTGTAAGTTGCTGGAGTAATAGTTGTGGGTCTGGAGTAAGGGTTTGATAGATAGCTATCTATTGCTGTGTAGGTGTATTCTGTCCTGATGGGGGTACATTTCCTTTGGTGGTATATCTGAGATCGAATTTACTGAGATACTCCTCCTCTTCTTCAGTTTGGTCCCCATGTAATTGGGTTTGCTTGGTATCAAAGTAGACAGAATCAGTGGTACATTTGATTTTGGATGGACTTAATTCAAAGTCAAGTTCTGGTTCGGTATTGGTTTCAGGTTCAGGTAGGGCTATAGCTGGGCCTGCTTCTGGTTCAGGGTCAGGTAGTTGATGAAGGGTTTCTCTCACTTCTTCTTTAAGAATATAGAGGGCCTTGCTGTTCTGGGATCGGTAGTATAACGCAGTCTTGGTCCTGGTATGGTGAAAGTCAGTAGAGTTGAGCCACTTAGCTATAGAGGCTTGGGCTTTATGAGGAACTAAGGCTAGAAAGACTACTGCAGGTTGTCCTAGGTCACTCAGATTTGTGGAGCTGACAAAACTCTTGTTGAGAAGAGTAAAGAAGGCTTCTATAAGATCTTCTTCATCTTGACTTGCTGGGTGTAGTGTAAGGAGTTTGGTAAATAGGTATTTGCCTATTTGCTGATTTAATCAGAGTACTTCTTTCTTTGAATGAAGTTTGTCCTACTTGTTACAGGTGTGGAGGTCAAATTGTCCTTGTACATCAGGTTCAATTCTCTCCAGATTGTCAGATGGTTCAGGATAAATTCCAGTTCAGAGGTTGGGCTTTATACCAACTTGTAGGAATTCTCAGAGGGATTTGTAGTAGGGTGAGGAAGTGTCTTGAAGTGGAATTGGATTGTAACTACTGCTACCAAGTTGTAAGAGAGTTGCTTTTTAGAGTAACCATTATATAGTTCTGGAAGGGTTTTCTAGAAGTTCTGGATATTCTGGAAGACCGTTTTCTTATGGTCAAGATCAATTTCATATGGAGTATATTCTCTATGCTTATTGATTTCAAGATTGGGTTGATGTCTCAACCAAAGTCCTTTTTTGGACTAGTTCTGGATGTTCAGGATTTTCTATATTTCAGGAAGTTCGAGAAACTAAGACCAGCTTAGTTGAATTGGCATATCGCTGCAGACAATACCTAATTAGGAAATTTTGTGATGGGGTTAGGAGTGAGACCTAATGGAGAGCAGATTTACTTAAGAGTGGTTTGTGGGTTATTAAATAGGTTTATTCGCTATTCATGATATTGCTATACTAAGAGTAGTTGTGTAAAGGGATATTGTGGAGAAGTGTTCAGAAATGTTCTTGTATATTTGAGTCTGAGATTCTGAGGTCTGGGAGAGGGGGTATTTATACTAGTGAGGGGCTATCTGGACTATGCTAGATATGGATGTAGCACTTAGTACCTTACTGAGTCGGAATGTAGTCATATAGTATAAGTGTGATCTGATATATCAAGAGATCGTCTGACTACTGAGTCAGTTCACAGTTACGTCATACAAGGCTAATCTAACTATACTATGACTGCTAAGCTATTTATAGATTTAGGTGCTGTCTGATTAGTCTTTGATGACATCACTATTGATGACATCATCGCTGGCAAAGTCTGAGCAGTTTTCTGACTTCTGACATTATTAGTTTCAAGATGTCATCACTTCTATCTCTTACAAGATTAAGACTGTCCTTGGTGGTAGTGGTTGTACAAGGATAACAGGTCTTGGTTCTCTTTTTTTTTGGTCTTCTGGCACATTTGCAAGGACTGGCCATTCTTGTCTAGGGCAAGGGCTCCCAATATTATGGCTGGGGGTTCGAACCTCTCAGAAATGATATTTTCTGTAATCCGAGGCAATTTCTAGTAATAATATCTGTCATGTGAATGACTTGAGATTGGTTTCAATGATATCAGCTTTCTTGAGTTCAGATGAAGCATCCATCACTCTCCAATAGAGGTAATACAGATAGAACGAATGGAGTTGTTCAAATGCGTTTTGCTTCTACTAAGTAATGAGATCTTGTATAGTCATAGTGTATCCTGGTCTTGAGTTGATAAGTACAGTTCGTGAACCTTTTGATGGATGAGATAGGGTTCTTCTTGTCTTAATTTGAGTTTGGTACTTCCAGTTTCCTTTTGCAATAGTACAGTACACTAAACTAGTTATAGTAGTTCAGAGTCAGTCTTATGGTTATAGTATTTCTTCTGATGTTCTTATATCTTGGTGGTGGGTTCTCATACTTGCTGATATATTTTGTGTAACTAGATGATCTCTTCAGTAACTTGTTTTGTAGTCTTGCATGTGGTTTCCAAATTGGTTCTGAGGATGATATGCGATTTTGGTAACTTAGAGGTTGTGCACTTACACTTATTGAAGAATGAAGATATATCTCTCTTAAGACAAAAGAAAGCTAATGAAGCAGCTTTGAAAAAGCTTAAAAATATTATTTAAAAACAGATGTTTCTATATTTTCTATCAGTACTAGTAAGTAAAGTATTGTTTTTTATAAATTAAAATGAGAAATTTCATTATTTTGATTGTAATTCCAATATTTGACCAGTTTTAGATCTATGATTAAAGCTCCAATATTATAAAGATTAAGACTAGAAAAAAGAATTTATTGAGGAGCCAGAGCAATTAATTACTAATATATATTGGAAAAACTATATATCTCTACTGAGTTCTGATTATGGTTTAGATAACTATATGAATGATTCCATTATATAGCATCTTTATAGGTAAAAAAGAAAAAGGGAATCTTCAATAGATAAGCTTATAATATATTTATCTATTGATTGAGTAGTCTTATTAGAGAGTATTGGTACATTAGATTAGTAGAAGATAAGAATTTTCATAGTTATTTTTATTAAATATTATAAGTTTTTGACTCTAAAATTTCTTATATTTTAAATTTATAGAAATGTCAAATGGACTTTCCTAATTTAAGCAATATAGCTAGAGATTATCTAGTTATTCCTGCAATAAGTGCATCAGTTAGACAGGTGGTAAAGAGCTTATTGTATTAAGGAGATACTCTCTTAAAGCTAAGACTATTCAAGTATATATATGTTTAAAATCCTGGTGGAGCTCAGTATCCTAATTTCAGCTTATTGTAACTATATAACATTAGGCAGAAGAATATTTGAAGAAGTTGAATTAGTTTAAAGAATAACTCTGAATTAATTTTTCAATAAATATATCTTAAATTTAACTTATTGCCTAAGGAGATCAGGTATATGGTAAGAGATAATCAAGTGCATCCAGCAATCCAGTGTATCTGTATTCAATAAGATATATTTGGTAAGGTGCATCTGGTAAGGTATATTCAGTATAATATATCTAGTATAGTATATCCAGCATAGTGTATCTGGCATAGTGCATCTGGTATAGTATATCTAGTAATTGGGTACTTTCAGCAATCAGGCACTTCTAGCAATCAAGCATATCTGGCAATTATATGTATCATTTCCCTGCTTGAGATACAGCACATTCTCCAA